>WNWK01017803.1:0-41533 GCA_009830355.1 Cherax destructor
CACTGCAATTTACATATCACTGCAATTTTACATAGCACTGCAATTTACATACCACTGCAATTTACATGCCACTGCAATCTACATATCACTGCAATTTACATGCCACTGCACTTTACATACCACTGCATTTTACATACCACTGCAATTTACATACCACTGCAATTTACATACCACTGCAATTTGCATACCACTGCAATTTGCATACCACTGTAATTTACATAACACTGCAATTTAAATACCACTGCAATTTACATACCACTGCAATTTACATACCACTGCAATTTGCATACCACTGCAATTTACATAGCACTGCAATTTACATAGATATAGTCGCTGCCCGACCACTGTGGTGTGAGGGTGTGCTGACAGGCGCCTCTGGTGGCCAGCTTTGACAACTTCATTTTCTCTGCAATGGCCGAGCCATACAGAAGGAGAGTAAATACAGTGTGTATTGAGGTGCTCGCTGGAGCCATTTACACTTCAAATGCAGACAATCTATTACCTGCCATTCTACATGATAAATATGGATTCGCCACTTCAGATATTTATGGAATATCACTTAATGGAGCAACAAGAGTGTTTGTGAAGTTCTCGTCGAGTGGTGTCTACGAAAGAGCTGTTGATGATTATCAAGACAAGAGGATGGTTGTGAGGGAAGGATTGGAGGTGAGGTTGAGGGACGTATCAGAGACATACAAGTGGATAAGGATTCGAAATATCCCATTTGAGGCTTATGAAGATGTGAGGGATGTTTTCAAGGCTTATGGAGTGATTCATGCGGCAAATGTCGGTAGGTGGGAACAGGGTGCCTACGCAGGATTGCCAGAAGGATCATACAGTCTGAAGATGTCCTTGAGGATGCCTATACCATCATATGTATTGCTGCCCCTCTTTCGTACACAAGTATATGTGACATATGCAGGGCAAGTGAGGACTTGTCGGCTATGTGGACAGGCGGGGCATTTGGCGGTGGCTTGTGAGAGACAAGGACAGTTACCCCAGCAACGACGTGGAAAGGAGGTGAGGGGGATTGGTGTGGATAGCCTTTTCAGTGACCTGGAGAGGAATGTGTCTTCTCCAGGGCATAAGGATGGAGGGGTACATCGCTGGAGCGATGAGATGGAGCAAGCGGTGGAGTTGGTGGTGACATTACCTCCTGTGACATGTCCAGAGGAGGTGAAGGATTCTACAGTCGCCGTCGAACAGGAGGATGGCAATGATTTGGTGGAATTGACAGATCCTATTTTGGAGGATCTAAGGAAGTTGATTGATAGTCCACCTTCCGTGGGCGAGGAGTATGAGCTGCAGAATAACCCGGAAGTAATGGCAAGTCTGGGCGAAGTGCTGAGTGATGACGTGAGTAAGAGTGGTTGTGGTGAGAGTGATAATGAGGTGAGAGTGTGTGTGGTTGAGGCGGAAGTTCATGAGGAGGACAATGTAGTCAGTGCAGTGTCTTAAGAGATCATGGAGGTGGCGGGAGAATCTCGTAAGAGATCTAGTGGTTCGGTGGAAGATGATGTGTTGACGCCGGCTCAGAAGACAGGGAAGAAAGTGTTAGCAGAAAGGGATAGGAATGAGAGGGGGGGAGTGAAGGAGAAGCGTGTAGACAAGGTGGGAGGAGGGCCCAGGGGGTTCTTCGTCAATGCAGGTGGAGCACGAGTAACGAAGCATCGGGGAAAACCACCTTTAAAGAATTTAAGTGTTTAAGTATGAATGTTAATGGCCTCCGCGCGGAGGTCAAGAGGATGTGGGTTGAGAGTATTTTGCGGAGAGAGGGTATTGATGTTTGTTTCCTCCAAGAACACAATTATAGGTTAAAGGGATTTAATTTATATACAGGAAGTTCGGAACTTTTCAAGGGAGGGGCTTTGGTAGGTATTAGGGAATCCTGCCCTTTTCATTTGAGGTTGTGGGAGGAGGTAGGAGGGGGGCGGATTGTAAGGGTAGATGGGGTTTGGGGTGACATCTCGGTTTGTTTTCTGGGTGTGTATAAGCCAGCAGTTAATGTGCCTAGTATCAAGAGGGATTTTGTGAGGGATTATTTAGTTTATGCATTAAGGGGTCTTCCTGCGGTAACGGTGATAGCGGGAGACTGGAATTGTGTTATTAGGAGGAATGACGTAGAACCGAGAGGAGCAGGTTGTGTGCTAGCAGTGTTGAGGGACTTATTAGGGCGGTTGGGGTTCGGGATGTAGTAGATGGTAGACAGGTTTTGGTAGAACATACGTTTATTAGGAAAGGATATGCAGCACGGTTGGATAGGGTGTACGTGTCTTCAAATATAAATGTGGAAGGGTTTCATGTAATGGTTTCATGTTATTTGGTGTATTACAGTGATACCAGGTCTTCGGACTGATTGGGTAAGACTTTTGCAGAGACAGTATTGTTCCTGTGTGTTTATGGAATGTAATATGATGTTTAATTTTTATTATGGCAGTTGTGGTGTTTAATTTTTGTAATGTGTGAGCAGGGAGATGGGTATTGAGGTGTGGTTAAGTAAAGGCAGTTTTTGTTTTGTGTATAGTTTTGCTGCAGTTTGTAGTTGTATTCAGATATTTTTCAGTAAAGATAAGACAACCTAGTATCAAGGTTAATAAGAAGGAGATTGATTATATTTGTGTTTAATTTTCTGGTAGGGTGTGGAGCTTATGTATATGTTTCAATATGCGATTTTGTCATGACATGTATTGTATATACGAAAATCACTCCCTACGAAAGCAAAGGACTCGGCAGGCGATGTAACATCCCCCCAATGAAAAGCAGGGGTGCCACTAGCACGTTGAGGGACAACACAATAAGTGTCAGGGGCCCAAGATTGTTCAACTGCCTCCCAGCATACATAAGGGGGGGATTACCAACAAACCCCTGGCTGTCTTCAAGCAGGCACTGGACAGGCACCTAAAGTCGGTACCTGACCAGCCAGGCTGTGGTTCGTACGTTGGACTGCGTGCGGCCAGCAGTAAAAGCCTGGTTGATCAGGCTCTTGTCCAACATGACGCCTGGTCACAAACCGGGCCGCGGGCGTGACCCCTGGAATTCTCTCCAGGTATACTGTTCTAAATAAAATATAATTTTTTTTTTACATAGCACTGCAATTTACATGCCACTGCAATTTACATACCACTGCAATTTAAATACTACTGCAATTTACATACCACTGCAATTTACATAGCCCTGCAATTTGCATACCACTGCAATTTGCATACCACTGCAATTTACATACCACTGCAATTTACATACCACTGCAATTTCCATACCACTGCAATTTGCATACAACTGCAATTTGCATACCACTGCAATTTACATACCACTGCAATTTAAATACCACTGCAATTTACATACCACTGCAATTTACATACCACTGCAATTTGCATACCACTGCAATTTGCATACTACTGCAATTTACATAGCACTGCAATTTACATAGTACTGCAATTTACATAGCACTGCAATTTACATAGCACTGCAATTTACATACCACTGCAATTTACATACCACTGCAATTTGCATACTACTGCAATTTACATAGCACTGCAATTTACATAGTACTGCAATTTACATAGCACTGTAATTTACATAGCACTGCAATTTACATAGCACTGCAATTTACATACCTCTGCAATTTACATGCAACTGCAATTTACATACCACTGCAGTTTACATACCACTGCAATTTACATACCACTGCAATTTACATACCACTGCAGTTTACATGCACTCACTGCATGCACTCATTTACATACCCTGCAATTTGCATGCACATCTGCAATTTACATCCACTGCATTTACATGCCACTGCAATTTACATACCACTGCAGTTTACATACGCATTTACATACACTGCAGTTTACATGCCACTGCAGTTTCACTATACCACTGCATGCTACACTGCATTTGCATACCACTGATTACATGCACTCAGTTTACATACCACTGCATTTACATCCACTGCAGTTTCATGCATACACTGCAATTTACATACCACTGCAGTTTACATACCACTGCATTTACATACCACTGCAGTTTACATACCACTGCAATTTACATACCACTGCATTTGCATACCACTGCAGTTTACATGCTACTGCAATTTACATAGCCACTGCAATTTACATGACTGCATTTCATGCACTGTTACATGCACTGCAGTTTACATGCCACTGCAGTTTACATGCCACTGCATTTCATGCACTGCATTACATACCACTGCAGTTTACATGCCACTGCAATTTACATGCCACTGCAGTTTACATAGCCACTGCAGTTTACATACCACTGCAATTTACATAGCCACTGCAGTTTACATACCACTCCGCAGTTTACATGCCACTGCAGTTTACATACCACTGCAGTTTACATACCACTGCAGTTTACATACCACTGCATTTACATAGCCACTGCATTTACAGCTCTGCATTACATACCACTGCAGTTTACATACCACTGCAGTTTACATGCCTACTGCATTTACATGCACTGCAGTTTACATACCACTGCAGTTTACATGCCACTGCAGTTTACATACCACTGCAGTTTACATACCACTGCAGTTTCCATCTTTACATACCACATTACTGCATTTACATACCACTGCAGTTTACATCCACTGCATTTACATACACTGCATTACATCGCAGTTTACATACCACTGCCAGTTTACATCCACTGCAGTTTACATGCCACTGCAGTTTACATATGCAGTCATCCACTGCAGTTTACATACCACTGCAGTTTACATACCACTGCAGTTTACATACCACTGCAGTTTACATACCACTGCAGTTTACATACCACTGCAGTTTACATACCACTGCAGTTTACATACCACTGCAGTTTACATAACACTGCAGTTTACATACCACTGCAGTTTACATACCACTGCAGTTTACATACCACTGCAGTTTACATACCACTGCAGTTTACATGCCACTGCAGTTTACATGCCACTGCAGTTTACATGCCACTGCAGTTTACATACCACTGCAGTTTACATACCACTGCAGTTTACATACCACTGCAGTTTACATACCACTGCAGTTTACATACCACTGCAGTTTACATGCCACTGCAGTTACATACCACTGCAGTTTACATACCACTGCAGTTTACATACCACTGCAGTTTACATGCCACTGCAGTTTACATACCACTGCAGTTTACATACCACTGCAGTTTACATACCACTGCAGTTTACATGCCACTGCAGTTTACATGCCACTGCAGTTTACATACCACTGCAGTTTACATCCACTGCAGTTTACATACCACTGCAGTTTACATGCCACTGCAGTTTACATGCCACTGCAGTTTACATACCACTGCAGTTTACATGCCACTGCAGTTTACATGCCACTGCAGTTTACATAGCCACTGCAGTTTACATACCACTGCAGTTTACATGCCACTGCAGTTTACATACCACTGCAGTTTACATACCACTGCAGTTTACATGCCACTGCAGTTTACATACCACTGCAGTTTACATGCCACTGCAGTTTACATACCACTGCAGTTTACATGCCACTGCAGTTTACATACCACTGCAGTTTACATACCACTGCAGTTTACATGCCACTGCAGTTTACATACCACTGCAGTTTACATGCCACTGCAGTTTACATGCCACTGCAGTTTACATACCACTGCAGTTTACATGCCACTCACTGCAGTTTACATCCACTGCAGTTTCAACCACTGCAGTTTACATCCACTGCAGTTTACATCACTGCAGTTACATACACTGCAGTTTACATACCACTGCAGTTTACATACCACTGCAGTTTCATACACTGCAGTTTACATCCACTGCAGTTTGCACTGCAGTTTACACGGTTATACACTGCAGTTTACCCCCCCCCCCCCCCCCCCCCCCCCCCCCCCCCCCCCCCCCCCCCCCCCCCCCCCCCCCCCCCCCCCCCCCCCCCCCCCCCCCCCCCCCCCCCCCCCCCCCCCCCCCCCCCCCCCCCCCCCCCCCCCCCCCCCCCCCCCCCCCCCCCCCCCCCCCCCCCCCCCCCCCCCCCCCCCCCCCCCCCCCCCCCCCCCCCCCCCCCCCCCCCCCCCCCCCATCCACTGCAGTTTACATACCACTGCAGTTTACATACCACTGCAGTTTACATGCCACTGCAGTTTACATTCACACTGCAGTTTACATACCACTGCAGTTACATACCACTGAGTTTACATACACTGCAGTTTACATACACTGAGTTTACATACACTGCAGTTTACATACACTGCAGTTTACATACCACTGCAGTTTACATACCCCTGCAGTTTACATACCACTGCAGTTTACATAACACTGAGTTTACATACACTGCAGTTTACATACACTGAGTTTACATAACACTGCAGTTTACATACCACTGCAGTTTACATACACTGCAGTTTACATACCACTGCAGTTTACATACCACTGCAGTTTACATACCACTGCAGTTTACATAACACTGCAGTTTACATACCACTGCAGTTTACATACCACTGCAGTTTACATACCACTGCAGTTTACATACCACTGCAGTTTACATACCACTGCAGTTTACATACCACTGCAGTTTACATACACTGCAGTTTACATACCACTGCAGTTATACACTGCAGTTTACATACACTGAGTTTACACTGCAGTTTACATACCACTGCAGTTTACATCACTGCAGTTTACATACCACTGCAGTTTACATACCACTGCAGTTTACATACACTGCATTACATACCACTGCAGTTTACATACCACTGCAGTTTACATACCACTGCAGTTTACATACCACTGCAGTTTACATACCACTGCAGTTTCAGCCACTGCAGTTTACATACCACTGCAGTTTACATACCACTGCAGTTTACATGCCACTGCAGTTTACATACCACTGCAGTTTACATACCACTGCAGTTTACATACCACTGCAGTTTACATACCACTGCAGTTTACATACCACTGCAGTTTACATACCACTGCAGTTTACATACCACTGCAGTTTACACGCCACTGCAGTTTACATACCACTGCAGTTTACATACCACTGCAGTTTACATGCCACTGCAGTTTACATACCACTGCAGTTTACATACCACTGCAGTTTACATACCACTGCAGTTTACATACCACTGCAGTTTACATGCCACTGCAGTTTACATACCACTGCAGTTTACATGCCACTGCAGTTTACATAACACTGCAGTTTACATAACACTGCAGTTTACATAACACTGCAGTTTATGTAAACAATGAATTGCGTATATCTGAATATTTTTAAGTAATTTATTTGCTAATATTTATTTATTTATTAGACTCCAAGTTAAGGTGGAAACATATAGACTTGAAGGGGGGGGGAGGGTACACGGGTGTGAGTACTCGGGCGAGTTCACGGGTGTGAGTACTCGGGCGAGTACACGGGTGTGAGTACTCGGGCGAGTACACGGGTGTGAGTACTCGGGCGAGTACACGGGTGTGAGTACTCGGGCGAGTACACGGGTGTGAGTACTCGGGCGAGTACATGGGTGTGAGTACTCGGACGAGTACACGGGTGTGAGTACTCGGGCGAGTACATGGGTGTGAGTACTCGGGCGAGTACATGGATATAAGTTAGTGTTAATGAGTGAAGTAAACAACTTAAATGTGTTTGAAGTTACTAGTTAATTTTAAGGCTTCCCTTTCTATAAAGTATATTAATAATGTCAACGATTCCTGTATCAGTTATGTAACTTTATAGAATTATTATTATTATTATTGTGTTAACTGTTCACTACATGGTTGGTTATTAAGCTTCATCGTATGCTTCCTCCTGTTAGGTTCTTCCAGGGTAAACAAACTCTCTATGTCGCTAAGTATTTCATACGTAATGATAATCATCTCTTTTTTTTCCTTTGTTCTTTCACAAACTTGAGACTTCTTTCTTCGTATTGACATGGGAATGCACTAAGTCCGTATTGGTTATAAAGATTAATGGTATTCAGAGGAGGACCTTCCTCGCTGCTTTCATGTTGTCTAACTGTGATGCCAGTTTAGAGCCAAATCTTACGCCGAGTGCCAAGACATAAGCAGACTAGACTCAATTCGTCCTAGACGGGCGAAGGAAGTGGGCATAGGCGTTGTGTGACTCATATGGGTTTAGCTCTTCCCTGTTAATATAATAATAATAATAATAATAATAATAATAATAATAATAATAATAATAATAATAATAATAATAATAATAATAATAATAATAATAATAATAATAATAATAATAATAATGTGGTCCTCCTTCAGGATGGGGATGGTCCATGTGTGTGTTCATGTAGGTTAGAAGTAAAGCTTCACAACAGAGGAGTCTTCGTTTGTCACTTGGGCACTGCTTTGTCAGCAGCTTGTGTGATAGTGTGTTGCATGAGTGTGAGTTGTATGTCTTGGTCTGTGATGGGTCTATTGTGGTAGGTGCGTGTGGGGTCAGTGTCGTCCAAGGACTGTTTAAAGATGCCTCAGAAAATGAGGGAGTGGGTTTGACGCGAATGGGAATGGGGTTTCATGATATGTAGAGCTTGATAGGTATATGATCAGGGCCAGAGAAGGGACCAGGAAATATGAAATGGTTGCTGTCTCTGCTGGTGACGACAATGTCAGGTCTGCCCTGGCCTCTGTGAAGCATGGGTTAAACTGTGCGCCAAGGTATTTTTGTGATCGGCTGGAAAAGCTGTGTGCCGTGTTGTTTGATGTATTTGTGGTGTTTACTCTGCATGTAGTTGTAGTTGAAGAGGAGGATGAGACCATGGATGTCGATGTTTCTGTGTGTATGTTGTGTAAATGATGAAGGGTCCGCCATGGGGTAAGAGTTTGACATGCTATGAGGATAAGAGAAATGAAGGCTGAGGAATTCCTGACGAAGACTGCTGTTCACTAAAATGGACTACGCCATTATCGGGATCAGGAAGAAATTAGCGAGCGGTGCAGCTGAAGTGTCGGATTCGTTGAATGTTCTACACACCTGTACTGTTGATGAGTAGCACATCTGGGTGTTCCGATTCATTGAATTCAGCCAGGATGTATCTGTTTGTGTTGTAGGCGCACAGCTTGTTAAGTTGTGTGACCTGAGGTGTCGGTGGGGGCATGGAGAAGACCCGGGTCCTGGCCCGGGTCTTCTGCATGTGGTGACCCGGCAGTGTGTTTGGTCTAAAGTTCAGAGGAGCGTTGGCGTATGTGTGTGGGTGACGAGGGAGACAGGTCTCGAGGTTTCAAGAGTTACTCAAGGCGCTCGGGTTCATGTGTTTGTCTGTCGAAAGATGTGTGGGTAGAGGAACTGCTGATTTTCCATTTGGAAGAGTGAACGGGAGGAGGAGCTGGATGTGGAGTGATGGCGTCAAAAGTGATGAATGTGGGAGGGATGGAGGTAGATAGGTATGAAGTGGCAGGTGCGGCGATAGACCGAGTTGTGTCTGTCAGTGCGGCAGAGTGATGGATAGGAAAGTACGAGTGTTGTTGGGAGGGACGGAAAGATAGTAGGAAGTTTGCTGACAGAAGGAAGGGAGTTGAAAAGCTTGGCGTAGTCGATGCTGAATGGTGTTTTGAGCTGGAGAGACGTCTGAACAATTGTGGCAATTATGCAAGAGGTGTGAGATATAACAGAGGGGAGGGAGATAGAAGGACTGCTGAGGGCAGCGGCATAGGGATTGCTGGATATCTTTGGGTATCTTTTTTGAGGAAGCGTTTCGCTACACAGTGGCTTCATCAGTCCTATACAAAGGAGAATGGTGAAAATCAGAAGAAGTTTCAGGTAATCAGTCCCTCAGCCAGGAGACGATGTAATCAGTCCATCAGTCTTGAAAAGAATACAGCATATGCACGAAGAAGATTATATACTGCAGACAGGTGAGGTGAAGCTGTCGTAGGCGATATCACATGCCTATAGGTAAAGCAAGTGAAGAATTTCCTGTATCAAGATCCAACGATGTTGCTGTGTCTGGCAGGAATGTAGATGAATGGTTCAGAGAACCCACAAGTTGATAAATTAGACACATATACAACACTTTGGTATCTTTATTGAGGAAACGTTTCGCCACACAGTGGCTTCATCAGTCCAATTAAAATGAAGTTTGTAGGAGGTGTGGTAGGGAAGCCAGGGATGCAGGTAAAATGACTGGGCAGGATAAGTTTGTACTTGTGTATGGAAAGGACGTGTAGGACTTTGGTTGAAGGTGGAGGATGAGAGTCAGAGCAGGTGTGGTATTTAAGAGGATTTGATCATTTAGTAGAGAAATGATCGGTAGATGAGCATTTGGAATAGATCGGAGTGTGTGAGCAGGAGGACTTGTGCCAAAATTGATAGTATTTGAAGCACTGATAAAATGGAATGAAGTTAGCCAAGAATATGGAAGTATTAGGGTTGAGAATAGATTAGGCACGAATACCACACTGAAGAAGTTGATCAGCCTCAGGAGTTACGCAGCGAAGTTTCAGGATGTTGCAGGATGGTGATCGGAAGAAGTTTTTTGTGGTTATTTTGTTTTTGTCGGAAATGTCGGTCGTCAAGTTTGTCAGTTTCGTAAGCAAGTAGAAGTATCGAGTCGATACACATTGCCACGACCGTACTCCTGGTCCTATGATCAGGGATCTAACTGATGGCAAAACCTACAGACAAGAGTCGAATATCCTTGTTGGCGTACACATAGCAGGAAGAAGGGTCAAGGAGGAGTTTGAACCCAGAGTGGGTTTTGAAAACATCAAACCGGGGTGTTTGAGTGATCTGAAAGAGGAGGTTCGATGGTTGGATGGTATCTATCGGGTTTGGAATAGTTAATGGCAAATTGGTCGAGGTACGGTGGACATGGTGACATTGTTACGGTGGACATGGTGACATTGTTACGGTGGTCATGGTGACATTGTTACGGTGGACATGGTGACATTGTTACGGTGGTCATGGTGACATTGTTACGGTGGACATGGTGACATTGTTACGGTGGTCATGGTGACATTGTTACGGTGGACATGGTGACATTGTTACGGTGGACATGGTGACAATGCGACAAGACAAGCAGAGAATGGCAGTAAGGAAAGGTGTTGAGCGTAACAATGGTCTATGCCTCTGAAGAAAATACTCTGGTGGGCAAGTACACGAGTAGTATACACGCATTTACGTAAAGGTTATCTCTGGCAAGGTGGTGGAGATCGTCAGTACAGTAGGGAAACTAAAACACTGCCCTTTTCTCCAGGCTTAACCACTAGTTAATGCTTGTGTGAAGGGCGCCGCCCTTTCCAAGTAAGGACACAAGGATATATACACTAAGATGTGCATGTCTGTCAGTGAACACACAATGAAAGTTTAATTTAATTCCTATTTTAGGGATTAAAGTATTCTTGACTTATGCTGAACAAGTTGCATGCTCCCTTAATGACCTTCCATAGACTATAAACTCAACCAACCAACCAAGTCGTGATACTTTGTTAAATAATTTTAACACCAGGAGGCTGCCTAATATATAAGAACGGTCTTTAATGCTCATGATTTTAACCCTCAACACAACAGCGGAAACCAGTCAACAAGTGATATGTTGACTGTTTATTGGTCCAAAGTCTACATCCAGGGTTCAGAATCCATACATCTGGGTTCAGAGTCCACACACTCGGGTTCAGAGTCCACACACTCGGGTTCAGAGTCCACACACTCGGGTTCAGAGTCCACACACTCGGGTTCAGAGTCCACACACACTCGGGTTCAGAGTCCACACACTCGGGTTCAGAGTCCACACACTCGGGTTCAGAGTCCACACTCGGGTTCAAGTCCACACCTCGGGTTCAGAGTCCACACACTCGGGTTCAGAGTCCACACACTCGGGTTCAGAGTCCACACACTCGGGTTCAGAGTCCACACACTCGGGTTCAGAGTCCACACACTCGGGTTCAGAGTCCAGACACTCGGGTTCAGAGTCCACACACTCGGGTTCAGAGTCCAGACACTCGGGTTCAGAGTCCACACACTCGGGTTCAGAGTCCACACACTCGGGTTCAGAGTCCACACACTCGGGTTCAGAGTCCAGACACTCGGGTTCAGAGTCCACACACTCGGTTCAGAGTCCAGACCTCGGTTCAGAGTCCACACACTCGGGTTCAGAGTCCACACACTCGGGTTCAGAGTCCACACACTCGGGTTCAGAGTCCACACACTCGGGTTCAGAGTCCACACACTCGGGTTCAGAGTTCAGACTTAAGGACTGAAATACAACTGTTAGTTTATGTTTGTAATAACAAATAAAATATTAAAAATAGAAACCAATTCTTGAAACCAATCAGTGGCTGGTGCCACCTAAACTTACTGTCACCACTGCTAATTTCCACCTCATAAAGTTTCACATGGGTGTGATCTTGGCTCCCACGCTAACTGCCGGGTATTAAAAATAGACCCGCCCAGGTTATATATCACTCCATGCCTTTGAGAAAAAAAAAGTGTAGTCTGGGAGCTGTTTGAAGATACTTACACAAACAAGTAATAGACTCTGCCTAGTATTCAACGAAGACTAAATATGTTTGATAATTTTCTTAGGATCTAAGACAGATTGAAGACGTTAGTTCATACATTGTGAGGAGTCGCGTAGCACACACGTAGCGCACACGTAGCACACGCGTAGCACACACGTAGCACACACGTAGCACACACGTAACATATACGTAGCACACAGGGGCTCCATCTTGTGGACATATCGGGAACAAACAGTAGCTTGAGAGGATCGTACCCATCACAAGGAATATCTCACCAACATGAAAAACTTGACAAATAAATTGTCCTGGAGGCGCCTGCGTGGGATGGGAGCCACGTACGTGGGCGTGATTGTATGTTATATACTGAGGCGATGTTGTGGTGGTGAGAGTGTGGGTGTTGAGGCGTGTGTAGGCTGGTAGACGCTTTTTTTTGACGTGTCGTACAGTGTTGGGAGAAAAGAGCAGTCAATGGGACACACCGGTGATTATGCCAACCACAACGTAGCATATCAAATTTTAATAATAATAAAAAATGCTGCACTATCCCTGTAAAGGTTGGCGTCTGTTTCTGCCTTAATACCAACTACGCGACACACCACTGAAGCATCGTGAACAAGAAATACAAAACTACCAAGATAAGAAGAAATAGAAAGGCTGACTTAGCGTCATGTGGGACTCCCACGTTCGGACCTGTGATGCCAGGCTTGGAAAAGATGCCCCCCCTCCCCCTCCCCGGCTCTGTTCTTACATATCCCTGGGTTGTTAGTCCGCCACTTAATTAGTTTTAGGCTCGTATTCCAATTATTTTTCCACCTGAGCCAAAATGTAATGGTGATGAGTCTTGTTGGCAACAGCGATAAGATAGTTGACCGGGGAGTTAATGGTGTTGAATTTGTTGTTTGTGTTGGAGCGAGGGGCTCAAATGGAAGGTGATGGCTGTCATAGGTTTTATGGGTAATTGAGAGCTACTAAACCCTTGTCGTTGGAGACATTGACGGTCTTGTTAGCCTTGTAATAGTTGTTTGAGCTGCGTCGCTAATTCTAACGTATTTAGATTCTACTTTTTCTGTCATTTAGCTGACGCCCTCCAGGGTAAAGAGGAAGTCCGTAGCCTCTGCAGCATCACCATGTTTTAATTTGATGTTTTCATGTGAATTTTTAACTTCAGCACATATTGGTCTCGAGAGCGTCAGGTTAGAGTCTTCTCTAGATGAAATTGTCTCTACTTTCCAGTAGAAAAATTCTTGTTGTTCCATAACTTCACTCAGAGTTATTGACTTTTATTTATGTTGCCTTAAAATTCTTCAAGTGGACAGGAATTTTGTTGCAGAGTATTGCAGTTTCCCATTGATGTGTCTTATAGGTATCCAGGTATAAAGGAGGATACTATAAGGTTACCTCACGTTGAATAAGTGTCTCTTTGTATACAGTTGTTAGTATTATATGTATACCTTGTTTATAGCAGTCTCCATGCTTGGTGTTATATGTATACCTTGTTTGTTATAGTCTCCATGCTTGGTGTTATATGTATACCTTGTTTGTTATAGTCTCCATGCTTGGTGTTATATGTATACCTTGTTTGTTATAGTCTCCATGCTTGGTGTTATATGTATACCTTGTTTGTTATAGTCTCCATGCTTGGTGTTATATGTATACCTTGTTTGTTATAGTCTCCATGCTTGGTGTTATATGTATACTATGTTTGTTATAGTCTCCATGCTTGGTGTTATATGTATACTATGTTTGTTATAGTCTCCATGCTTGGTGTTATATGTATACCATGTTTGTTATAGTCTCCATGCTTGGTGTTATATGTATACTATGTTTGTTATAGTCTCCATGCTTGGTGTTATATGTATACTATGTTTGTTATAGTCTCCATGCTTTGTGTTATATGTATACTATGTTTGTTATAGTCTCCATGCTTGGTGTTATATGTATACCTTGTTTGTTATAGTCTCCATGCTTGGTGTCATATGTATACCTTGTTTGTTATAGTCTCCATGCTTGGTGTCATATGTATACCTTGTTTGTTATAGTCTCCATGCTTGGTGTCATATGTATACTATGTTTGTTATAGGGCCTCCATGATGCTTAAGTGAAGTAATAATGGTGGGTGGTTTTGAGTACAATGAATCTTTCATCTAAAAGTACGTTTGACTGTTAATAAGAACAAAGTAATTAATCATTGTCAAAGTTGCTCTCACGACCTGCACTGCTTCAACTGATGTTTCTTGCATTGTCACACCAAGGTCCCCAGCACCTGACCTGACCCACTATATACTGTATTCTCTTGTGTTATTTATTCTCTGTACTGGATTGACAAAGCTCCTGGTGGGCGAAACGTTTCATTATTGTGTTTCTTACTTCACATGTCTTTCTTACATACTTTGTGTTAACCATCATTTATAACACCAGAACGATATAATTTGCATAATTATAAAATTTTAAGATGTTGAAACAATGAGTGTAAGTGGAGAGAAAACGGCGTTAATAGTTTTAAGTGACCATATATGCTTTATAAAGTTAGGTTACTATAGAACCTCCCCCCTCCCCCCCCACACACACTCTGCACACCGTGTACGTCAGGCCCATACTGGAGTATGCAGCACCAGTTTGGAACCCACACCTGGTTAAGCACATCAAAAAATTTGAGAAAGTGCAAAGGTTTGCAACAAGACTAGTCCCGTAGCTAAGGGGAATGTCCTACGAAGAAAGGTTAAGGGAAATCGACCTGAAGACACTGGAGGACAGGAGGGTTAGGGGAGACATGATAACGAGATATAAAATACTGCGAGGAATTGACAGGGTGGATAGAGACAGAATGTTCCAGAGAGGGGACACAGAAACAAGGGGACACTGTTGGAAGTTGAAGACTCAGATGAGTCAAAGAGATGTTAGGAAGTATTTCTTCAGTCATAGAGTTGTCAGAAAGTGACGTAGTGGAGGCAGGAACAATACATAGTTTTAAGACGAGGTATGATAAAGCTCATGGAGCAGGGAGAGAGAGGACCTAGTAGCGACCAGTGAAGAGGCGGGGCCAGGAGCTATGATTCGACCCCTGCAACCACAAAAAGGTGAGTACACACACATCATATATATATATATATATATATATATATATATATATATATATATATATATATATATATATATATATGTATGTATGTCGTGCCGATTAGGTAAAACTTGCGATTTTGGCTTAAATAGCAACGCTCACCTTGCCATATAAGACAAGTGAAAATTTGTGTATGCAATAATTTCGCCAAAATCATTCTGAACATAACGAAAAAATATATTTCATTGTGTTTGTTTGTTATTAAATTAATGTTAACGTATCTAAAATATATTTAGTTGGGTTAGGCTAAATTAAATTGCGATTGTTGTAATAAGGTTAGGTAGGTTTTCAAAGTTTCTCTTGGTACAAAATTATAAATTCTTACATTAACATAAATGAAAAAAATATATCTTTAAATGTATAAGAGAAAATTTTAGAAAGGACTTAATTTTAGATGAGTTCTTGCTAATTGACCAACTTTACCTAATCGGCACGACATATATATATATATATATATATATATATATATATATATATATATATATATATATATATATATATATATATATATATATATATATATATATATATATATATATATATCGTATCCTAGGTTTTTACAAATAATACATTTATGTATGATAATCTATGTAAATTATTTGTGTATACTGAATAAACTTACTTATTCGTGCCGAATAAGTAAAACTTGATTTTGCTTAAATAAGCTAAGTACTTCTTGCCGAATAGGGCAAGTGAAAATTTGTGTATGCAGTAATTTCGAAAAATCATCTGAATTTAGCGAAAAAATATTTCATTGCGTTTCTTTATAATTAAATTACTGTAAACTTATATACAATATGTTTAGTTGGATTAGGCTAAATTAAATTGCGCTTATTATAATATGGTTAGGTAAGTTTTCTAAGGTTCTTCTGGTACAAAATCATTAATTTTTATATTAACATAAATGAAAAAAATATATCTTTAAATGTATAAGAGAATTTTTTAGAAAGGACTTAATTTTAAGTGAGTTCTTGCTAATTGACCAGTTTTACCTATTCGGCATGATATATATAATATATATATATATATATATAATATATATATATATATATATATATATATATATATATATGTATATATATATGTATATATATATATGTATATATATATATATATATATATATATATATATATATATATATATATATATATATATATATATATATATATATATATAGTGGTACTTTGGTATACGTTCTCTTTGGAATAAGTCCAACTTGGTATACGTCCTGTTTCACGCAAAATTTTTGCTTGGTATACGATACGACCTTTGGAATACGACTCGCGTGCTAGAACTTGTATGGGTCAAAGTGAGTCACGACACCGCACTACCCTTGTTTACCTCTCTCTCGATGTGGAGGAGTTAGTGGAGGGGCACAAGGAAGAGCTGACCACTGAGGAGCTGCAGGAACTTGAGGAGCACAAGACTAAGATGGATGCTCTCTCTTCAGACTCGGAAGAGGAGATAGAGGAAGCAGCTACTTCATTAATCAAGGAAATCTTTGCCAAATGGATGGACGTTAAAAACTTTGCAGAGAAATACCACCTCATCAAAGCCCAAACAAGCCTTAATAGCATTGTCTGGAATGACCAGACAATGTCACATTTCCGAAACATCCTGAGGAGAAGGCAGAAGCAAAGTTCTTTGGACAGATTTTTAGTAAAAGTCAAACCTGGTGAGCTTCAACCAGGTCCAAATAGGGAAAAGAGACAGAAAAGAGAAGGGGACTCTCCTTCCCAACAATAACATTTCCTCCTCCTCCCTTCTCAGCACTATCCTAGTAGGCACTCCACTCTTTTCAGCAAAGTAAAGTGAGGTTAAATTTACATTTATTTCATCTAATTCTTTATTATGTATTATTTTATGATAAAGTGTTTAAATTACATATTTTAGTATTAAGCAGTGTTTAAATTACATATTTTATATTTTAGTATTAAGCAGTGTTTAAATTACATATTTTAGTATTAAGCAGTGTTAAATTACATATTTTAGTATTAAGCATGTGTAAATTCATTTTATATCATACATATTTTAGTATTAAGCAGTGTTTAAATATATTTTTATAACGGATACCCCATCAATGTATAATATCCCAATAACAATAGGATTTTTTTTCATGGGAACGGATTAATCGTTTTCCTATATTTTTATGGGAAATTCGTTTGGTATACGTCCTATATGGTATAATTACAAGGTTCTGAAACGTATATATATATATATATATATATATATATATATATATATATATATATATATATATATATATATATATATATATATATATATATATATGTCGTGCCGATTAGGTAAAACTGGTCAATTAGCAAGAACTCATCTAAAATTAAGTCCTTTCTAAAATTTTCTCTTATACGTTTAAAGATATATTTTTTTTATTTATGTTAATGTAAGAATTTATAATTTTGTACCAAGAGAAACTTTGAAAACCTACCTAACCTTATTACAACAAGCGCAATTTAATTTAGCCTAACCCAACTATATATATTTTAGATACGTTAACATTAATTTAATAATAAACAAACACAAAGAAATATATTTTTTTCGTTATGTTCAGAATGATTTTGGCGAAATTATTGCATACACAAATTTTCACTTGTCTTAAATGGCAAGGTGAGCGTTGCTATTTAAGCCAAAATCGCAAGTTTTACCTAATCTGCACGACATATGTCTATATATATATATATATATATATATATATATATATATATATATATATATATATATATAAAATTTGAATATGAGCCTATGATGCAATACTCGACATTTGTGTAGCCACCGCCTACATGTGTTTATATATCCCCTACACTTACGACACTCCCGCCCCTTAACCAACATACATCAGGCCATTACATGCACAATATTTACTCGTTGTGTCTCCCTTAATACTGATCTAGAGGCGATATTTACCCTAGCTACCTTTCTCAGTCCTTATCTAGGAGTAAGATCTATGGGAAGCGCGTATGAGGTTGCTGGTCTGTATATTCCTACCTCGGGCTTTTTTTTTGGGGGGAAGGGGTCTCTTTTGTTAAGTAATAGTCATGTATTCAGCAGCGTAAGAGTCAGGTCAAGGGTCACCTTAGATTAACTAGCTGCAGTACCTACTATGGCTTGGTCACAGACATATGGTAAGGTGTGCTGGAGGGTGGAGCACCCATAGTCTCCCACACATGTTGGGTACACAGCTAAGTTTGACAAAGCCGTACTTTCCTACACATGTTAAGTACACGTTGAGGACATAGCTAAGCTTGACAGATGTTGGATCTAAAATTGTCTAAATTTTTGTTGAAAGGATTCATGACGGAACACAGGTTAGATATATTCTTTTTCATCAAGAAAATATGTGATAAAAAAGACAGTGAGACAGAATGGAAACCTTTACAATTGTTCACTTGGATACTAAGCTTTTGCAGCTGAGTACGTGGTAAGTATAGATACATGTAGTCGAGAGAGTAGGTGAGGAGGAGGTGACCAGGAAGTGACCAGGGGGTAACCAGGAGGTGACCAGGAGGTGACCAGGAGGTGACCAGGAGGTGAGGTGCTAACCTGACCTGAAGCGAACCAATAAGGTGTTGGAGTGATGGCACACTTGTAATATTAATCACATAATCCCTGCCCACCATTCTCTTAGATTATATCCAAACATGACAAGGTGCAGAAACTAACTTCACAATAACAATGTAAGATATGGGATACTGTGAAGGAAGTTCACAGTGATAACTTCTCAGAACCTCGTTCACCATACAACAACACAGCTCACCATACAACAACACAGCTCACCATACAAGAACACAGCTCACCATACAACAACACAGCTCACCATACAACAACACAGCTCACCATACAACAACACAGCTCACCATACAACAACACAGCTCACCATACAACAACACAGCTCACCATACAAGAACACAGCTCACCATACAACAACACAGCTCACCATACAACAACACAGCTCACCATACAAGAACACAGCTCACCATACAACAACACAGCTCACCATACAACAACACAGCTCACCATACAACAACACAGCTCACCATACAACAACACAGCTCACCATACAACAACACAGCTCACCATACAACAACACAGCTCACCATACAACAACACAGCTCACCATACAACAACACATACCTTCTTCACCATATTTCGAAAAGACATCTGATGAAATGGAGAGACGGAAGGTTGGTAACCAAAGACCCTTCTACAGGAAGACACTACCTTGAGGTTGTATTGGTCGTTGTTTCTAAGACAGCAGTTTAGAAATACGATAATTTCAACATTTCAGCTGTGGTGGCCAAGCAGGTGCTAGCCGGGCAAGACATCACATTACTGGTACATCACTCACCTCATTCTTTTCCCCATATATACTATCTGATTTAAATGTTGTTATAAATATAGCAGGTTTCTTGACACTCAAAAGCTTCCTACCGTACACATAACCACTGTTCAATACACAAACAACCTGAACATAAGAAAGAGAAGAATATGACAATGTTTTGGGCCGACCTGGACCATTTACAAGTCACGCTAACACACGAAGGTGAGGAAGCCAGTACTTACGGGAGAAGACGACTGGCTTCCTTACCTTCGTGTGTAAGTGTGACTTTGTAAATGGTCCAAGTTGGACCGACACGTCGTCACATGAGCTTGTCTCTCCTCCCTGCGGGTTATTTGTATATTGTTCCAGTCACGGTATTGTGCCTTGTTGCTCTCCAGGGATCAGTTTCGCACGGCTATAATTAATAAAAGGTCTGAGATAAACGACGCGTCACTTGCAAATTTTGTGACGAAAATTGTATAACTTTGTAAAAATGGTTAAAAAAAACTGACAAAATTTATTAAATTTGATCAGGGAGAAGCGCTAAGCCCGTAGGGGTCATATAGCAACTGAGGAATGAGAGGCAATTAGGTTCCAATCAAGGAAGGAGAAATACAGATACTTGGATCAAGAGCCTATCAACAGCATCCCGGTGAGCAGAACACCGAACACAGCAGTGAACACCCAAGAGTGTTCACCAGAACACTGAACACTGCAGTTAACACCCAGGAGTGTTCAGCAGAACACTGCAGTGAACACCCAGGATGTTCAACAGAACATTGAACACTGCAGTGCTGATGGCCGACACAGTTTAACACAACACTGTAGTGCTAATGGCTGACACACAGTGTAACACACTCAACACTGTAGTGCTGATGACTGACACACAGTGTAACACACTCAACACTGTAGTGCTGATGACTGACACACAGTGTAACACACTCAACACTATAGTGCTAATGGCTGACACACAGTGTAACACACTCAACACTATAGTGCTAATGGCTGACACACAGTGTGACACACTCAACACTGTAGTGCTGATGACTGACACACAGTGTAACACACTCAACACTGTAGTGCTGATGACTGACACACAGTGTAACACACTCAACACTATAGTGCTAATGGCTGACACACAGTGTAACACACTCAACACTGTAGTGCTGATGACTGACACACAGTGTAACACACTCAACACTGTAGTGCTGATGACTGACACACAGTGTAACACACTCAACACTATAGTGCTAATGGCTGACACACAGTGTAACACACTCAACACTGTAGTGCTGATGACTGACACACAGTGTGACACACTCAACACTGTAGTGCTGATGACTGACACACAGTGTAACACACTCAACACTGTAGTGCTGATGACTGACACACAGTGTAACACACTCAACACTGTAGTGCTAATGGCTGACACACAGTGTAACACACTCAACACTATAGTGCTAATGGCTGACACACAGTGTAACACACTCAACACTGTAGTGCTGATGACTGACACACAGTGTAACACACTCAACACTGTAGTGCTAATGGCTGACACACAGTGTAACACACTCAACACTATAGTGCTAATGGCTGACACACAGTGTAACACACTCAACACTGTAGTGCTGATGACTGACACACAGTGTGACACACTCAGCACTGTAGTGCTGATGGCTGAAACACAGTGTAACACAACACTGTAGTGCTAATGGCTGACACACAGTGTAACCCACTCAACACTGTAGTGCTGATGACTGACACACAGTGTAACACACTCAACACTGTAGTGCTGATGACTGACACACAGTGTAACACACTCAGCACTGTAGTGCTGATGGCTGAAACACAGTGTAACACAAAACTGTAGTGCTAATGGCTGACACACAGTGTAACCCACTCAACACTGTAGTGCTGATGACTGACACACAGTGTAACACACTCAACACTGTAGTGCTGATGACTGACACACAGTGTAACACACTCAACACTGTAGTGCTGATGACTGACACACAGTGTAACACACTCAACACTGTAGTGCTAATGGCTGACACACAGTGTAACACACTCAACACTGTAGTGCTAATGGCTGACACACAGTGTAACACACTCAACACTGTAGTGCTGATGACTGACACACAGTGTGACACACTCAGCACTGTAGTGCTGATGGCTGAAACACAGTGTAACACAACACTGTAGTGCTAATTGCTGACACACAGTGTAACACACTCAACACTGTAGTGCTGATGACTGACACACAGTGTAACTCAACACTGTAGTGCTAATGGCTGACACACAGTGTAACACACTCAACACTGTAGTGCTGATGACTGACACAAAGTGTAATACAACACTGTAGTGCTAATGGCTGACACACAGTGTAACACACTCAACACTGTAGTGCTGATGACTGACACACAGTGTAACACAACACTGTAGTGCTGATAACTGACACACAGTGTAACACACTCAACACTGTAGTGCTGATGACTGACACACAGTGTAGCACAACACTGTAGTGCTGATGACTGACACACAGTGTAACACACTCAACACTGTAGCGCTGATGGCTGACACACAGTGTAACACACTCAACACTGTAGCGCTGATGACTGACACACAGTGTAACACAACACTGTAGTGCTGATGACTGACACACGGTGTAACAACACTGTAGTGCTGATAACTGACACACAGTGTAAGACAACACTGTAGTGATGATGACTGACACAGTGTAATACAACACTGTAGTGCTGATGACTGACACACAGTGTAACACACTCAACACTGTAGTGCTGATGACTGACACAGTGTAAGACAACACTGTAGTGCTGATGACTGAAACACAGTGTAAGACAACACTGTAGTGCTGATGACTGACACACAGTGTAACACAACACTGTAGTGCTAATGACTGACACACAGTGTAACACACTCATCACTAGTGCTGATGACTGACACACAGTGTAACACAACACTGTAGTGCTGGTGACTGACACACAGTGTAACACACTCAACACTGTAGTGCTGATGACTGACACAGTGTAAGACAACACTGTAGTGCTGATGACTGAAACACAGTGTAAGACAACACTGTAGTGCTGATGACTGACACACAGTGTAACACAACACTGTAGTGCTAATGACTGACACACAGTGTAACACACTCATCACTAGTGCTGATGACTGACACACAGTGTAAGACAAAACTGTAGTGCTGATGACTGACACACAGTGTAAGACAACACTGTAGTGCTAATGACTGACACACAGTGTAACACAACACTGTAGTGCTGGTGACTGACACACAGTTCCTCACATGAGATTAGTAAAGAAGTTGGAAGAACAAGCAGGTATAACAGGAAGGGCACTGGAATGGATCAGGGAATACCTCACAGGGAGGCAACAACGGGTCATGGTGCGTGGTGAGGTATCACAGTGGGCGCCTGTGACGAGCGGTGTACCGCAGGGGTCAGTCCGAGGACCAGTGTTATTCCTGGTATATGTAAATGACATGACGGACGGGATAGACTCAGAAGTGTCTCTATTCGCGGATGATGTGAAAATAATGAGGAGAATCACATCGGAAGAGGACCAGGCAGGGCTGCAAACAGACCTGGACAAGCTCGACATCTGGTCTAGCAGTTGGCTTCTCGAATTCAATCCCTCCAAATGCAAAGTCATGAGGATCGGAGAAGGGCAAAGAAGACCGCTGACAGAGTACAAGCTAGGCGGACAAAGGCTACAAACCTCGGCAAAGGAGAAAGACCTTGGAGTGAGTATAACGCCAAGCACGTGTCCGGAGGCACACATCAACCAGATAACTGCGGCAGCATATGGGCGACTGGTAAACCTAAGATTAGCGTTCCGTTACCTTAACAAGGAATCGTTCAAGACACTGTATACCGTGTACGTCAGGCCCATACTAGAATATGCAGCACCAGTCTGGAACCCACACCTGGTCAAGCACGTAAGGAAACTAGAGAAAGTGCAAAGGTTTGCGACAAGGTTAGTTCCACAACTCAGGGGGCTGTCTTATGAAGAAAGATTGCGGGAAATAGGACTAACAACACTGGAAGAAAGAAGGGTCAGAGGAGACATGATAACGACATACAAAATACTGCGGAGAATTGACAAGGTAGACAGTGACAGGATGTTCCAGAGAGGGAACACGGAAACAAGGGGACACAACTGGAAGCTGAAGACTCAGATGAGTCAAAGGGATGTTAGGAAGTATTTCTTCAGCCACAGAGTAGTCAGGAAGTGGAATAGTCTAAAGAAAGATATAGTGGAGGCAGGAACCATACATAGTTTTAAGACAAGGTATGATAAAGCTCATGGAGCAGGGAGAGCAGAGACCCAGTAGCAGACAGCGAAGAGGCGGGGCCAGGAGCTGAGTCTCGACCCCTGCAACCACAATTAGGTGAGTACAGTGTAACACACTCAACACTGTAGTGCTGATGACTGACTCACAGTGTAACACAACACTGTAGTGCTAATGGCTGACACACAGTGTAACACACTCAACACTGTAGTGCTGATGACTGACACACAGTGTAACACACTCAACACTGTAGTGCTGATGACTGACACACAGTGTAACACACTCAATACTGACTGTAGTGCTGATGACTGACACACAGTGTAACAAAACACTATAGTGCTGATGACTGACACACAGTGTAACACACTCAATACTGACTGTAGTGCTGATGACTGACACACAGTGTAACACAACACTGTAGTGCTGATGACTGACACACAGTGTAACACAACACTATAGTGCTGATGACTGACACACAGTGTAACACAACACTGTAGCGCTGATGACTGACACACAGTGTAACACAACACTTTAGTGCTGATGACTGACACACAGTGTAGCACAACACTGTAGTGCTAATGACTGACACACAGTGTAACACAACACTGTAGTGCTAATGACTGACACACAGTGTAACACACTCAACATTGTAGTGCTGATGACTGACACAGTGTAACACAACACTGTAGTGCTGACGACTGACACACAGTGTAACACAACACTGTAGTGCTGATAACTGACACACAGTGTAACACACTCAACACTGTAGTGCTGATGACTGACACACAGTGTAACACAACACTGTAGTGCTGATTGACACACAGTGTAACATACTCAACACTTAGTGCTGATGACTGACACACAGTGTAACACACTCAACATTGCAGTGCTGAATATATATATATATATATATATATATATATATATATATATATATATATATATATATATATATATATATATATATATATATATATATATATAATATATATATATATATAATATATATATATATATATATATATATATATATATATATATATATATATATATATATATATATATATATTAATCAAATATCGCAAACCATGCGATACATAATGCAAAACAACCACTGGGGAGTAGAACGGACTTGCTTGGACATCCTCTTCTTTTCTGCGATTTTGCAAGTTTCTGATGATGTGTTGACTGCAACACGAAAAGCCTAGAACTATCATCCTAAGCCCCGTGGTTGTTTTGCGTATATATATATATATATATATATATATATATATATATATATATATATATATATATATATATATATATATATATATATATATATATATATATATATTCATGGTAACCACGAACGAGTGGTATTGATCAATAACAACACTGCTACTAGCCAAGGATTCGAACCCAAATTGCTTTTGCCCGCCTCACTTTGAGCGAAAACCCATGACGCTCTAACCCACAGGACCACGCAATCCTACAAGAAGGACGCACCCCGCCAAGCAGGCGTTTTACCGTCATCCGAGGACATACGGTAGTGTGGGTTCCAGGTGTGGGTTCCAAACTGGTGCTGCATACTCCAGTATGGGCCTGACGTATATGGTGTACAGAGTCTTGAATGATTCCTTAGTGAGGTATTGGAACGCTATTCTTAGGTTTGCCAGCCGCCCGTATGCTGCAGCAGTTATCTGATTGATGTGTGCCTCAGGAGATGTGCTCGGTATTATACTCACCCCAAGATCTTTTTCCTTGAGTGAGGTTTGCAGTCTTTGGCCACCTAGACTATACTCTGTCTCCGGTCTTCTTTGCCCTTCCCCGATCTTCATGACTTTACATTTGGCAGGGTTAAATTCAAGGAGCCAGTTACTGGACCAGGCTTGTAGCCTGTCCAGGTCTCTTTATAGTCCTGCCTGATCCTCGACTGATTTAATTCTTCTCATTAACTTCACATCATCTGCAAACAGGGACACTTCTGAGTCTATCCCTTCTGTTATGTCATTCACATATACCAAAAACAGCACAGGTCCTAGGACTGACCCTTGTGGAACCCCACTCGTCACAGGTGCCCACTCTGACACCTCGTCACGTACCATGTGTGTGTGTGTGTACTCACCTAATTGTGGTTGCAGGGGTCGAGTCATAGCTCCTGGCCCCCTCTTCACTGGCCGCTACTGGGTCACTCTCCCTGAGCCATGAGCTTTATCATACCTCTTCTTAAAGCTATGTATGGAACCTGCCTCCACTACATCGCTTCCCAAGCTATTCCACTTCCCGACTACTCTGTAACTGAAGAAATACTTCCTAACATCCCTGTGATTCATCTGAGTCTTCAACTTCCAACTGTGTCCCCTTGTTGCTGTGTCCCATCTCTGGAACATTCTGTCTCTGTCCACTTTGTTAATTCCTCTCAGTATTTCATATGTCGTTATCATGGTTTCCCTATCTCTCCTGTCCTCCAGTGTCATCAGGTCGATTTCCCTTAACCTCTCCACGTAGGACATACCCCTTAGCTCCGGGACTAGTCTTTTTGCAAATCTTTGCACTTTCTCTAGTTTCTTCACGTGCTTGGCTAGATGTGGGTTCCAAACTGGTGCTGCATACTCCAGTATGGGCCTAACGTACACAGTGTACAGGCTCCTGAACGATTCCTTATTAAGATGTCGGAAAGCTGTTCTTAGGTTTGCTAGGCGCCCGTATGCTGCAGCAGTTATTTGGTTGATGTGCGCCTCAGGAGATGTGCCTGGTGTTATACTCACCCCAAGATCTTTTTCCTTGATTGAGGTTTGTAGTCTCTGGCCCCCTAGACTGTACTCCGTCTGCGGTCTTCTTTGCCTTTCCTCAATCTTCATGACTTTGCACTTGGTGGGGTTGAATTCCAGGAGCCAATTTCTGGACCAGGCCTGAAGCCTGTCCAGATTCCTTTGTAGTTCTGCCTGGTCCTCGTCTGATTGAATTCTTCTCATCAACTTCACATCATCTGCAAACAGGGACACTTCGGAGTCTAGTCCTTCCGGCATGTCGTTCACAAATACCAGAAACAGCACCGGTCCTTGGACTGACCCCTGTGGAACCCCACTCGTCACCGGCGCCCACTCTGACACCTCGCCACGTACCATGACTCGCTGCTGTCTTCCTGACAGGTATTCCCTGATCCATTGTACTGCCTTCCCTGTTACCCCTGCCTGGTCCTTTAGCTTCTGCACTAATCTCTTGTGTGGAACTGTGTCAAACGCCTTCTTACAGTCCAAGAATATGCAATCTACCCACCCCTCTCTCTCTTGTCTTACTGCTGTCACCCTGTCGTAGAGCTCCAGTAGGTTTGTGACACAGGATTTCCCGTCCCTGAAACCGTGTTGGCCGTCGTTGATAAGCTCATTCCTTTCTAGGTGCTCCACCACTCTTCTGATAATCTTCTCCATGACTTTGCATACTATACATGTCAGTGACACTGGTCTGTAGTTTAGTGCTACGTTTCTGTCTCCTTTTTTAAAAATTGGAACTACATTTGCTGTCTTCCATACCTCAGGTAGTTGCCCTGTTTCGATAGACGTGTTGAAGATTGTTGTTAGTGGTACACATAGCTCCTCTGCTCCCTCTCTCAGGACCCATGGAGAGATGTTATCCGGCAGCCTCTTCACTTCCTCCTCAGTTGTGTGTATTGTGTCCAACACCTGATGGTGTATCCCACCTCTCCGTCTTTCTGGAGGCCCTTCTATCTTCTATGTGAACACTTCTTTGAATCTCATGTTGAGCTCCTCACACACTTCGTGGTCATTTCTTGTGACCACCCCTCCTTCCTTCCTCAGCCTGATCACCTGGTCCTTGACTGTTGTGTGTCTGTGTGTGTCGTGCCGAATAGGTAAAACTTGTCAATTAACAAGAACTCATTTAAAATTAAGTCCTTTCTAAAATTTTCTCTTATTCGTTTAAATATATATATTTTTTATTTATGTTAATGTAAAAATTAATAATTTTGAACCAAAAGAACCTTAGAAAACTTACCTAACATTATTATAACAAGCGCAATTTAATTTATCCTAATCCAACTAAATATATTTTAGATAAGTTCACAATAATTTAATAATAAACAAACACAGTGAAATATATTTTTGCGTTAGATTTAGAATGATTTTTGCGAAATTATTGCATACACAAATTTTCGCTTGCGTTATTCAGCAAGAGCGTTGCTATTTAATCCAAAATCGGAAGTTTTACCTATTCGGCACGACATATATATATATATATATATATTATATATATATATATATATATATATATATATATATATATATATATATATATATATATATATATATATATATATATATATATATATATATACACACAACAAGAAGACATTGACGACCTTATAGACGGCATGTGTCGGTCCATACGACGCCAGTATGGAGCCATCAGCTGTTAAACTATGTGAAGAAGAAAAAGGTGCCAAGGTTTGCAACGAAACTAGTCCCAGAGCTGCGGAATGTGAACTATGAGGCGAGGCTAGAAGAGCTAAACCTGACGACACTAGAAGACAGAAGGACCAGAGGAGACATGATAACGACGTACAAAATAATAGGAATTTACAGAGAGAGTGTGAGAGGCGGAGCTCAACATCACCAGCTCACAACTGGAAGTTTACTTCCTTAGCCACAGAGAAGCGGACCAGGAGCTGAGACTCGATCCCTGCAACCACAATTAGGTGGGTACACACACGGGCGGCGGTGCACCGCAGTCGTTATGGTAGTTAACCAGAGACAATGAGTCTCGTTGCCTCGTTACGACCCTCGGCAGTAGTTTGTTCACCGCTAACGACCTCAAGACAAACAGTGGTGGTGGTGGTGGTACGACCCCTCGCTCCTCTTATCCTGCCTAATATGACACCATTTTGTTTGTGTTTTCTTGCCACTGAAATAATGTTATGTAGGTGCTTCCCACTGCACGTGTTGACCACAGAATCTGCAGTGGCGAGGAGGGTAAGGTGGGGAGGGAGTGGAGGGAGGGTAAAGTGGGGAGGGGAGGGAGTAGAAAGTGGGGAGGGGAGGGAGTGGAAAGTGGGAAGAGGAGGGAGGGAAGGTGAGGAGGGAGGGAGTGGAAGGTAGGGAGAGGAGGGAGTGGAGGGAGGGAAAGGTGGGGAGGGGAGGTAAGAGGAGGAGGGAGTGAAGGGAGGGTAAGGAAGGGAGGGGAAGGTAAGGAGATTAGGGAGTGGAGGAGAGTAAGGTGGGAGGTACAGAGATAGGAAGGGGAGCAAGAGATAAGCCAAGGAGTCGAACCCATACTGCTTTGGCCCGTCTCATGGTGAGTATAAGACAGATGACGCTCTAGTCCACGGGACCACACAATTCTCAAGAATGACGCACCCAGCCAAGATAGGTGTTGTACCCGTCATCCGAGAACATACGGTGGTATGGACGCCTCCGAGCTAATTTCATTCTTCTCCCTGTTTGGTGTACTAGCCCAACAAGCAGTATTTTATATTATTGTACCCACGAACGAGTGGTATTGATCAATAACAACACTGCGACTAGCATGGGTTCGACTCCTTGGCTAGTCGCAGTGTTGTTATTGATCAATACCACTCATTCATGGGTACAATACTATAAAATACTGCTACACCAAACATGGAGTAGAATGAAATTAGCTCGGAGGCGTCCACACCACCGTATGTTCTCGGATGACGGGTACAACATCTAGCTTGGCTGGATGCGTCATTCTTGAGAATTGTGTGGGCCCGTGGACTAGAGCGTCATCTGTCTTATACTCACCATGAGGCGGCCAAAGCAGTATGGGTTCTACTTCTTGGCTAGTCGCAGTGTTGTTTTATTGATATATATATATATATATATATATATATATATATATATATATATATATATATATATATATATATATATATATATATATATAGATACATTGTTGATATAAAGATGGCATATACAGTACACGAGGTGAGAGATACATGTCTAGTACATATTGTTACATCTTTGTCACTGATTATAATGCGAAAATCTCATCCAGCTCTTCCGAGCTGGTGCGCTGCCAGAATACAGCATGCATTACCCCTCTGAACAGCAGCGCTGAGTCGCTGGAACAGAAAACTAGCTGCCCTGGGATCCCTAGTTACCCTGTTGAGTCTTTTGCCCAGCTCCTTGAGGAACTTAGATGCACTCTTTCCCCATGAGCCAAGGGTCTCTGAGCCTATGGGAACAAACATATAATGATGGGCAAGTTCTCCATATATATATATATATATATATATATATATATATGTACTCACCTATTTGTGGTTGCAGAGGTCGAGACTCAGCTCCTGGCCCCTCCTCTTCACTGATCGCTACTAGGTCCTCTCTGTCCCTGCTCCATGAGCTTTATCATACTTCGTCTTCAAACTATGTATGGTTCCTGCCTTCACTACCTCACTTGCCAGTCTATTCCACTTCCTGACAACTCTGTGACTGAAGAAATACTTCCTAACATCCCTTTGTCTCATCTGAGTCTTCAACTTCCAAATGAGACCCCTTGTTTATGTGTCCCCTCTCTGAAACATCATGTCTCTGTCCACCTTATCTATTCCTCGCAGTATTTTGTATGTCGTTATCATTTCTCCCCTAACCCTCCTGTCTTCCAGTGTCATCAGGCCGATTTCCCTTAACCTTTCTTCGTAGGACATTCCCCTTAGCTCTGGAACTAGCCTTGTTGCAAACCTTTGCACTTTCTCTAATTTCCTGACGTGCTTGACCAGGTCTGGGTACCAAACTGGTGCTGCATACTCCGGTATGGGCCTGACGTACACGGTGTACAGTGTCTTGAACGATTTCTTACTAAGGTATCCGAACGCTATTCTCAGGTTTGCCAGGCTCCCATATGCTGCAGCAGTTATCTGGTTGATGTGTGCTTCCGGAGACGTGCTCGGTATTATGCTCACCCCAAGATCTTTCTCCTTGAGTGAGGTTTGCAGTCTTTGGCCACCTAGCCTATACTCTGTCTGCGGTCTTCTTTGTCCTTCCCCGATCTTCATGACTTTGCATTTGGCGGGGTTAAATTCTAGGAGCCAGTTGCTGGACCAGATGTCCAGTATGTCCAGGTCTCTTTGTAGTCCTGCCTGATCCTCATCTGATTTAATTCTCCTCATTAACTTCACATCATCTGCGAACAGAGACACTTCTGAGTCTATCCCGTCCGTCATGTCATTCACATATACCAAAAATAGCACTGGTCCTAGAACTGACCCCTGTTGGACCCCGCTCGTCACAGGCTCCCATTGTAACAGCTCATGTTAGTTATTTACCATTTTGTCCTAGGCACATGTCGATTAGACACTAGGCCTGTTGTATGTATGTGTGTGTGTGTAACGAAACACTTCGAAATGTTTCGGCCCCGCCGGGAATTGAACCCGGGCCCTCCGTGCGTGAAGCAAGAGTGCTAGCCACCATGCCATCGGGGCGTGTGTGTGTGTGTGTGTGTGTGTGTGTGTGTGTGTGTGTATGTCGTGCCGAATTGATAAAACTGGTCAATTAGCAAAAACTCATTTAAAATTAAGTCCTTTCTAAAATATTCGCTTATACGTTTAAAGATATTTTTTCAGTTATGTTAATACAAAAATTAATAATTTTGTACCAAAAGAACCTTAGAAAACTTACCTAACCTTATTATAACAAGCGCAATTTAATTTAGCCTAATCCAACTAAATATATTTTAGATAAGTTCACAATAATTTAAGAATTAATAAACACAATGAAATATATTTTTTTCGTTAGGTTCAGAATGTTTTTTTGCGAAATTATTGCATACACAAATTTTTCGCTTGCCTTATTCGGCAAGAAGAGCGTTGCTTTTATGCCAAAATCGCAAGTTTTACCTATTCGGCACGACATTCTTTAGGTCTGCAATTTCACCTGTTTTGAAGGAGGCCTTTAGTGTGCAGCAGCATTCCAGCCTAGAGAGAACAAGCGATTTGAAGAGAATCATCATGGGCTTGGCATCCCTAGTTTTGAAGGTTCTCATTATCCATCCTATCCTTTTCCTAGCAGATGTGGTAGATACATTCTTGTGATCTTTGAAAGTGAGATCCTCTGACATTATCACTCCCAGGTCCTTCATATTAGTTTTTCGCTCTTTTGTTGGATTGGAATTTGTTTTATATTCCGATACCCTTTTAATTTCCTCAAATTTTAAATGTCGGAATAATTGAAGTTTCTCTTCACTGAACTTCGTATTGGTTTCCGTGGCCCATGCAAAGATTTAGTTGATGTCAGCTTGGTGTCTTGCAGTGTCATCGATGGATGACTCTGTGATGCAAATTCGGTATCATCCGCAAAGGAAGACATGGTTACATCTCTGTCTATGTCAGATATGAGGACCTGCTCTAAACCCATTTTGCCCAGGGTTGTGTAACTGATGGATATCTAGGTGGGTGGCGATCTTGCTTCTTAGAACACTTTCAAAGATTTTATGATATGGGATGTTAGTGCTATAGGTCTGTAGTTCTTTGCAATTGCTCTATTGCCACCTTTGTGGAGTGGCGCTGTCTGTTGTTTTTAGCGGCTGTCGGATGACCCCTGTGTCCATGCTCCCTCTCCATAGAATGCTGAAGGCACGCGAGAGGGGCTTCTTGCAGTTCTTGATGAACACGGAGTTCTATGAGTCTGGGCCTGGGGCAGAGTGCATGGACATTTCATTTATTGCTTTCTTGAAGTCTTGTGGTCTTATGATAATATCAGAGAGTTTTGAATTGACCAAATTTTGAGTCTCGGTCATAAAAAAAATTCGTTTACATTTTAGACTCTTAGTCAAGTTAATGGCTCACTAAACACTGAGTCATACTGGGACTTTAGTATCTCACTCATTTCTTTGCTGTCATCTGTGTAAGTCCCAGCTTGTCTAAGAAGGGGTCCAATACTGGATGTTGTTTTGGCCTTAGATTTGGCATAATAAAATATTTTTTCCCAATTTCATTGATGATTTTAAGTTCTTCCTGAGTATATTGCCTCCTGTATGATTCCTTAAGCTTAAGTTCGATATTTGCTATTTCTCTGACCAGTGCCTCTCATCGTATTTCAGATATACTGGCCTCTTTCAGCAGGTCTGTGATTCTTCGTCTTCGCCTGTGTAGGGAGCGTGTCTCTCTGTCTACTTTACATCTCCTTTTTCTTAAAGGAATGTGCCTTGAGCGTACCTCAAGTGCCACAGAATTAATTATTTCTAGGCAAAGATTTAGATCCGTGTTGTTTAAGATATCTTCCTAGCTTGTTTCATTTAGGACATGGTTGTCTATATATATATGTATGTATGTATATATATATATTATATATATATATATATATATATTATATATATATATATATATATATATATATATATATATATATAATGCACCTGCTCATGCACCTACTGCACCTGATCCTACACCTACTGCACCTGCTCATGGACCTACTGCACCTGCTCATGCACCTAATGCACCTGCTCATGCACCTAATGCACCTGCTCATACACCTAATGAACCTGCTCATGCACCTACTGCACCTGATACTACACCTACTGCACCTGCTCCTGCACCTACTGCACCTGCTCCTACACCTACTACACCTGCTCCTACACCTACTGCACCTGCTCATGTGTAAGAGCAGATGCAGTAAGTGTAGGAGTAGGTGCCGTAGGTGTAGGAGCAGTTGCAGAAGGTGTAGGAGCAGATGCAATAGGTGTTGGAGTAGGTGCAGTAGGTGTAGGAGCAGATGCATTAGGTGTTGGAGGAGGTGCAGTAGGTGTAGGAGCAGATGTAGTAGGTGTAGGAGCAGGTGCAGTAGGTGTAGGAGCAGGTGCAGTAGTGTAGCTGAGTGTAGTAGGTGTAGGAGCAGATGCAACAGGTGTAGGAGCAGGTGTAGTAGGTGTAGGAGCAGATGCAGTAGGGTGTGGACAGCAGTGCAGAGGTGTAGGAGAGGAGATGCAGAGGTGTAGGAGCAGGTGTAGTGAGGTGAGACAGGTGTGAGGTGGGAGGTGTAGGGAGGAGATGCAGAGGTGTAGGACAGGTCAGTAGGTGAGGAGACAGTGTAGCAGGTGTACAAGGAGTGCAGGGGTGCAGGACAGGTGTAGTAGGAGTGACAGGTGCAGTGGTGAGTGAGGAGACACAGGTGTAGGAGCAGGTAGCAGGTGTGGACAGGTGTAGACAGGTGAGGACAGGTGCGAGAGTGTAGACAGGCAGAGGTGGAGGAAGTGTATGACAGGTGTGCAGAGAGTGCAGCAGGTGTAGGAGGCAGATCAGAGGTGAGGAGACAGATGCAACAGGTGTGAGATAGGTAATAGGTGAGGGAGCAGAGCAGCAGGTGAGGAGATAGGTGCAGCAGGGTGGGAGGAGATGCACAGTGTGGTGGAGGTGTAGCAGGTGTGGAGACAGTGTACAGCAGGTGTAGGAGCAGATGCAACAGGTGTAGGGAGGTATAGCAGGGTGGACATGAGTAGTGTAGGACAGGTGTAGGGGAGGCAGGGGTAACAAGTGTAGTGGACAGGTAACAGCAGGTGTAGTGACAGATGCAGCAGTTGTAGGACAGGGTGTAGGTGTAGGACAGGGTAGTAGGTGAGAAGTGCAGCAGGTGAGGACAGTAAGCAGTAGCTTGAGGGCAGGTATGAGCAGGTGTAGTGACAGGGTAGTCAGGTGTAGGAGCAGGATGCAAGCAGGTGTTGGCAGGTGCAAGTTGAGGAGCAGGTGTAGAGGTGTAGGGCAGTGCACAGGTGTAGGAGCAGATGCAGCAGGTGCATGGAGCAGTAGGTGCAAACAGGTGCGTGGAGAGTGAGGAACAGGTGCAGAGGGTGAACAGGTGCGTGAGGGTGTCACAGGTGTAGAGGTGTAAACAGGTGAGTAAGTGTAGACAGGTGTAGTGGAGGTGCAACCAGATGCAGTAGTGTAGGACAGGTGTAGTAGGTGAGGACAGGTGTGGAGGAGTGTAAACAGGTGTAGGTGAGGAGCAGTGTAACAGGTGTGGGAGTGAGTAGTAAGACAGGCGTAGTGGAGGAGTGTAACACAGGTGCAGGAGCAGGTAACAGGTGTGTAGGAGCCCGGTGTAGTAGGTGTAACACAGGTGTAGTAGGTGCAGTGGACACAGGTGTGCAGGTGCAGGACAGTGAACAGGTGTGGAGCAGTAGTAGTAACACAGGTGCAGTAGAGTGTAGACAGTGTCAGGGAGGATGTAAGCAGCAGGGTGTAGGAGAGATGCAATAGGTGTGGAGGAGTGCAGCAGGTGTAGGAGATGTACAAAGGTGTGAGGGAGTGTACACGAGGTGTAGGAGCAGGTGCAACACAGTGTGGAGGGACACAGGGTGTAGGAGACAGGTGCACAGGTGTAGTGGAGGTGAGTGTAACACAGGGTGAGGAGGTGATGAACACAGGGGCAGTAGGGGTGTAACCAGCTGGCAGGGTGTAACACAGGTGTGCTTTAGATAGTGTAACACAGGTGTGGTGGAGGCAGCGTAACACAGGTGTGGTGGAGGTAGTGTAACACAGTTGTTGTTGAGGGAGTGTAACACAAGTGTGGTAGAGATAGTGTAACACAGGTGTAGTGGAGAAAGTGCAACACAGTTGCGGTAGAGATAGTGTAACACATGTGTAGTGGAGGAAGTGTAACACAGAAGTAGTGGAGGAAGTGTAACACAGGTGTGGTTGAGATAGTGTAACACAGATGTGTGTAACACAGGTGTGGTGGAGTGAGTGTAACACAGGTGTAGTGGAGGAAGTGTAACACTGGTGTGGTTGAGATAGTGTAACACAGGTGTGGTGGAGTGAGTGTAACACAGGTGTGGTTTTGGTAGTGTAACACAGATGTGTGTAACACAGGTGTGGTGGAGTGAGTGTAACACAGGTGTGTGGAGGGAGTGTAACACGGTGTGGTGAGAAGTGTAACACAGGTGTGTGGAGGGAGTGTAACACAGGTGTAGTGGAGGAAGTGTAACACTGGTGTGGTTGAGATAGTGTAACACAGGTGTAGTGGAGGAAGTGTAACACAGGTGTGGTTAATTTAGTGTAACACAGGTGTGGTGGAGGGAGTGTAACACAGGTGTGGTGGAGATAATGTAACACCGGTGTGCTTGAGATAGTGTAACACAGGTGTGGTGGAGATATTGTAACACAGGTGTAGTGGAGGGAGTATAACACAGGTGTGATTGAGATAGTGTAACACAGGTGTGGTGGAGGTAGTGTAACACATTTGTAGTGGACTGAGTGTAACACAGGTGTAGTGGACTGAGTGTAACACAAGTGTAGTGGAGGTAGTGCAACACAGGTGTGTTGGATGTAGTGTAACACAGGTGTAGTGGAGGGAGTGTAACACAGGTGTAGTTGAGTTAGTGTAACACTGGTGTGGTGGAGGTAGTGTAACAAAGGTGTAGTGGAGGGAGTGTAACACAGGTGTAGTGGATGGAGTGTAACACAGGTGTGCTGGAGGTAGTGTAACAAAGGTGTGGTGGAGGGAGTGTAACACAGGTGTTGTGGAGGTAGTGTAACACAGGTGTTGTGGAGGTAGTGTAACACAGGTGTTGTGGAGGTAGTGTAACACAGGTGTAGTGGAGGGAGTGTAACACAGGTGTAGTGGAGGTAGTGTAACACAGGTGTAGTGGAGGTAGTGTAACACAGGTGTTGTGGAGGTAGTGTAACACAGGTGTTGTGGAGGTAGTGTAACACAGGTGTTGTGGAGGTAGTGTAACACAGGTGTTGTGGAGGTAGTGTAACACAGGTGTTGTGGAGGGAGTGTAACACAGGTGTTGTGGAGGGAGTGTAACACAGGTGTTGTGGAGGGAGTGTAACACAGGTGTTGTGGAGGGAGTGTAACACAGGTGTTGTGGAGGGAGTGTAACACAGGTGTAGTGGAGGGAGTGTAACACAGGTGTGGTGGAGGGAGTGTAACACAGGTGTTGTGGAGGGAGTGTAACACAGGTGTAGTGGAGGGAGTGTAACACAGGGTTGATAACATTGTTATGCTAGGCTGGAGCTGGGATGTGTTGAGCAGTGTAAGACTCGTCTCAGGTTTGGAAGGTTATAAAGAACTAAACTTAACAATGTTTACGGAGGTAAATCCGTGTCATGGCCGAGTTGGGGTCATCTCCAGACACTGAATATACTAACCGTGTAGAGGGATCAGTATTTCGCCAAGGGCTCTTGTTCCAAGGAAGTAGTGTAAGGTAAGGGGATAGTATTTGACTAGGTCATCTCTCAGAGATGAGAAGAGTAAGAGAGAGAGAGAGATAAAATGATGAGAGAAAATGATAGATATGAGAGATGAGAGTATATAGAATAGAATATATAAGATATAGAGAGGATAGATATTTATAGGTATAGTCAAGGAAAAGATATGTAATGAAGTAAATATATAATATATAAGATAGAGATATATATATAGAGAAAATGAGAAGAGAGAGAGAGAGAGAGAGAGAGAGTGTATGGAGTGGGTGGTGTTTGGGATATTAAGGCTTAATTAAGAAGTAGTTGGTCGCTTGTGAATGGTGGGTTCAATTAAGCTGGTTGGTTGGTAGTTGTCGGTGGTTCCCGGGAAATGGGATGGTAGAAGGGATGGGGGAGGGAAGTTGAAGTGAGGGGGTGATGGTAGAGGGAGGGAACAGGTGAAGGTAATACAAGGGAGTGGGCAAAGGGGATGGTCTTCCACTGTGTCAGCGTCAAAGGTAGGTCCGGGACGTCATCTACCTGGTCACAATTCTTCGCCACATATTCAACAACAGGACGCAACAAAGTACAGCACAGTGAGGATAACTTTCTTGAATCAAAACTCAAATGATTTGTAAATAATAACTAATATTTTCTGTCTTTTTGATGTTCTAAAATATTACTTTAATCTGCTTGCCATCAGTAAAATACTGTACCCGGATTTGTATACGAGCGAATGTTGATGCTGTGCAATATAATGTTTCTATAGCGCAGGTCCTGTGACTGACCAGTCACTATGTACAGAGCAGGTCCTGTGACTGACCAGTCACTATGTACAGAGCAGGTCCTGTGACTGACCAGTCACTATGTACAGAGCAGGTCCTGTGACTGACCAGTCACTATGTACAGAGCAGGTCCTGTGACTGACCAGTCACTATGTACAGAGCAGGTCCTGTGACTGACCAGTCACTATGTACAGAGCAGGTCCTGTGACTGACCAGTCACTATGTACAAAGCAGGTCCTGTGATTGACCAGTCACTATGTACAGAGCAGGTCCTGTGACTGACCAGTCACTATGTACAGAGCAGGTCTTGTGACTGACCAGTCACTATGTACAGAGCAGGTCTTGTGACTGACCAGTCACTATGTACAGAGCAGGTCCTGTGACTGACCAGTCACTATGTACAGAGCAGGTCCTGTGACTGACCAGTTTCTATGTACAAAGCAGGTCCTGTGACTGACCAGTCACTATGTACAGAGCAGGTCCTGTGACTGACCAGTCACTATGTACAGAGCAGGTCCTGTGACTGACCAGTCACTATGTACAGAGCAGGTCCTGTGACTGACCAGTCACTATGTACAGAGCAGGTCCTGTGACTGACCAGTCACTATGTACAGAGCAGGTCCTGTGACTGACCAGTCACTATGTACAAAGCAGGTCCTGTGATTGACCAGTCACTATGTACAGAGCAGGTCCTGTGACTGACCAGTCACTATGTACAGAGCAGGTCCTGTGACTGACCAGTCACTATGTACAGAGCAGGTCTTGTGACTGACCAGTCACTATGTACAGAGCAGGTCCTGTGACTGACCAGTCACTATGTACAGAGCAGGTCCTGTGACTGACCAGTCACTATGTACAGGGCAGGTCCTGTGATTGACCAGTCACTATGTACAGAGCAGGTCCTGTGACTGACCAGTCACTATGTACAGAGCAGGTCTTGTGACTGACCAGTCACTATGTACAGAGCAGGTCTTGTGACTGACCAGTCACTATGTACAGAGCAGGTCCTGTGACTGACCAGTCACTATGTACAGAGCAGGTCCTGTGACTGACCAGTTACTATGTACAGAGCAGGTCCTGTGACTGACCAGTCACTATGTACAAAGCAGGTCCTGTGATTGACCAGTCACTATGTACAGAGCAGGTCCTGTGACTGACCAGTCACTATGTACAGAGCAGGTCCTGTGACTGACCAGTCACTATGTACAGAGCAGGTCCTGTGATTGACCAGTCACTATGTACAGAGCAGGTCCTGTGACTGACCAGTCACTATGTACAGAGCAGGTCCTGTGACTGACCAGTTACTATGTACAGAGCAGGTCCTGTGACTGACCAGTCACTATGTACAAAGCAGGTCCTGTGATTGACCAGTCACTATGTACAGAGCAGGTCCTGTGACTGACCAGTCACTATGTACAGAGCAGGTCCTGTGACTGACCAGTCACTATGTACAGAGCAGGTCTTGTGACTGACCAGTCACTATGTACAGAGCAGGTCTGTGACTGACCAGTCACTATGTACAGAGCAGGTCCTGTGACTGTCCAGTCACTATGTACAGAGCAGGTCCTGTGACTGACCAGTCACTATGTACAGAGCAGGTCTTGTGACTGACCAGTCACTATGTACAGAGCAGGTCCTGTGACTGACCAGTCACTATGTACAGAGCAGGTCCTGTGACTGACCAGTCACTATGTACAGAGCAGGTCCTGTGACTGACCAGTCACTATGTACAGAGCAGGTCCTGTGACTGACCAGTCACTATGTACAGAGCAGGTCCTGTGACTGACCAGTCACTATGTACAGAGCAGGTCCTGTGACTGACCAGTCACTATGTACAGAGCAGGTCCTGTGACTGACCAGTCACTATTTACAGAGCAGGTCCTGTGACTGACCAGTCACTTTGTACAGAGCAGGTCCTCTGAGTGACCAGACACTGTAAGTGACCAGACACTGTGAGTGACCAGACACTGTGAGTGACCAGACACTGTGAGTGACCAGACACTGTGAGTGACCAGACACTGTGAGTGACCAGACACTGTGAGTGACCAGACACTGTGAGTGACCAGACACAGTGAGTGACCAGACACTGTGAGTGACCAGACACTGTGAGTGACCAGACACTGTGAGTGACCAGACACTGTGAGTGACCAGACACTGTGAGTGACCAGACACAGTGACTGACCAGACACTGTGAGTGACCAGACACTGTGAGTGACCAGACACTGTGAGTGACCAGACACTGTGAGTGACCAGACACTGTGAGTGACCAGACACTGTGAGTGACCAGACACTGTGAGTGACCAGACACTGTGAGTGACCAGACACTGTGAGTCACCAGACACTGTGAGTGACCAGACACTGTGAGTGACCAGATATTGTGAGTGACCAGACTCTGTGAGTGACCAGACACTGTGAGTGACCAGACACTGTGAGTGACCAGACACTGTGAATGACCAGACACTGTGACTGACCAGACACTGTGAGTGACCAGACACAGTGAGTGACCAGACACTGTGACTGACCACTGTTCGGTGAAGTAAGTCTCCTTGGTTACATCCTTCATCAAAATAAAATTTCAAGAGATGTTAATGCACTTCAGTGTATAGCATGTGGCTGTAACTTTGCAAGTATATAAGAAACCTAATAAAAATCTTTATTAAACCATTTTATATTACTACACAATAATATAAGTCTGTCTCCCCTACAAGAAGACCGCTTCTCTCAGCAGTACTCCTCCTTCCCTCGCCTCCCTCCCTCTACCTTCACCGCAGCTGCACTCAGCTTCCCTCAAGACTTGCACAATTTAAGGATCATTAGTTTCCTGTCGGGAGAAATGAATAATCTGCATCACGACCTTATTACCTCCAGACTCTTGAGTGTCATATACAGTTTGACAAATTACCATAGTAACCCCTTTGTACTGTATTATCTCCTGTGTTTTGTATTTTACATTGTAGTTGATGGAAGGTGTGTTGGACCAGGCCAGAGGTACTGCTGGCTCGGTACAAAACTCTACAAGTTATATACGTACTTAAAGATGATGGTAGATATGGTGGACTAGAACAGAGGTAGCGCTGGCTAGGTAGAACACTACAATCTACATGTTTAACTGAAGATGATGGAATGTATGGTGGACTAAGGCTCAGAGACCTCAGACTTGGTAGAACACTTTACAAACTATATTCTTAGATAAATATGACGGTAGGTGTGGTGGACTAGAGCAGAGGGACCACTGACTTAGTACCACACTCCGCAATCTAGATGCGTAACTAAAGAAGAATGAGTCACACTTCTGTGGCTGCCACAATACGTGTGCAAGAGGCTAATTGTTACTCTGTTCACTCTTCACTTCTTATCTGTCTCTGTTATCTGTC
>WNWK01017804.1:0-41533 GCA_009830355.1 Cherax destructor
CCTCGATGATATCTCCTCATTCTACGTCTCTCCAGAGAGTGGAGATTCAACGCTCTAAGTCTATCTTCATACGAGAGATTTCTTATACTGTAAATAATTTTAGTCATTCTTCTTTGTATGTTCTCCAATGAATCTATATCCATCCTGTAGTAAGGAGACCAAAACTGAGCTGCATAATCCAAATGAGGTCTCACTAGTGATGTATAGAGCTGTAAAATAACTTTTGGACTTCTGTTGCTTATACTTCTTGAAATAAATCCTAGTAATCTGTTAGCCTTATTGCGCACACTTAGGCACTGTTGTCTTGGCTTTAGATTTCTGCTTACCATGACTACCAAGTCTTTTTCACATTCTGTATGATCAAGCTCAACTTCACCTAGTTTATAAATTGAGGGATATTTTCATTACCAAGGACTAGTACCTTACACTTGTCCACATTGAACTTAAGAACATAAGAATGGAGGAACACTGCAGAAGGCCTACTGGCCCATACAAGGCAGGTCCTTATCAAAACCACCACTACCTAAAAATTTATTCCCGTACTCACGACACAAATCAAACCCAGCCCTCCCACTCATATATTTGTCCAATCTCTTTTAAAGCCACCCAAGGTCCTAGCCTCTATCACAGTACTCGGAAGATTGTTCCACGCATCTACAACTCTGTTCGAAAACCAGTACTTGCCTATGTCCTTTCTAAATCTAAATTTATCCAATTTAAATCCGTTATTTCTCGTTCTTACTTGGTTCGATATCCTCAGTATTTTATTAATATCTCCTTTGTTTATGCCCATCATCCACTTGTACACCTCGATGATATCTCCCTCATTCTACGTCTCTCCAGAGAGTGGAGATTCAACGCTCTAAGTCTATCTTCATACGGGAGATTTCTTATACTGTAAATCATTTTAGTCATTCTTCTTTGTATGTTCTCCAATGAATCTATATCCATCCTGTAGTAAGGAGACCAAAACTGAGCTGCATAATCCAAATGAGGTCTCACTAGTGATGTATAGAGCTGTAAAATAACTTTTGGACTTCTGTTGCTTATACTTCTTGAAATAAATCCTAGTAATCTGTTAGCCTTATTGCGCACACTTAGGCACTGTTGTCTTGGCTTTAGATTTCTGCTTACCATGACTCCCAAGTCTTTTTCACATTCTGTATGATCAAGCTCAACTTCACTTTTGAGACCAAGACATTAATTTGTCCAAATCCTCCTGGAGGTCACTGGTATCCTCCTCAGAATGAATCATACGGCCTATTTTTGTATCATCAGCAAATTTACTCATGTCACTTGCAATTCCTTCATCAAGGTCATTTATGTAAATTATGAACAACAAAGGGCCTAAAACTGATCCTTGTGGAACGCCACTAGTGACTAATCCCCATTCAGATTTGACCCCATTAATGGAAACTTCTGCTTTCTATTGGTAAGCCATGCCTCTATCCATGCTAGAACTTTACCTCCTATACCATGAGCTGCCACCTTTCTTAAGAGTCTCTTGTGAGGTACTCTATCGAAGGCCTTACTGAAATCCAAGTAAACTATATCATATTCTTTATCACTGTCTACTGCCTCAAATGTTTTATTGAAAACGTCAGTAAATTTGTCAGGCAGGAACGACCTCTCGTAAACCCATGCTGAGATTCATTAATCAAATTATGGTCTTCAAGGTGACTTCTGATAATATCAGCTATAATTGATTCTAATAATTTGCCTACTATAGACGTGAGGCTTATTGGACGGTAATTTGATGGAATGGACTTATCCCCTGATTTGAATATGGGAACTACATTAGCTATCTTCCACATCTCTGGCACAACACCAGTTAGGATGGACGTATTAAACACATTCGTTAATGGCTGACTAAGTTCCATTTTGCATTCTTTAAGTACCCTGGAAAACAACTCGTCGGGTCCCGGGGACTTATTTTGCTTCAGTTTATCTATCTGTTTGATAACCATGTCCTCGTGACAGTAATATTAGTTAATTTGAATTCTTCAGGAAATGAATAATTGTTCATATCTGGAATCTCATTTACGTCTTCTTGTGTAAAGACTGACAAAAAATAGTCATTAAATAGAGAACACATTTCCAGTTCGTTATCCGTCAGCTGTCCATTCCCAATTTTCAGAGGTCCTACCTTTTCCCTCACCTTCGTCCTGTACACTTGAAAGAACCCTTTTGGATTAGTCTTTGATTCATTAGCAACCTTTATCTCATAGTCACGTTTAGCCTTTCTAATCCCCTTTTTTACTTCTCTTTTCAACTGAACATATTGGTCAATAAGGTTAACATCTCCTCTTTTGATGCACCTATAAATTCCTCTTTTCTCCCCTAATAGATGTTTTAGCCTCCTGTTAATCCATTTGGGATAGTTATTATTTGACCTAAATTCTCTGTTGGTCTGTAGTTCTTTGTTATTGCTTTACTGCAATCTTTGTGGAGTGGGGCTATGTCTGTTGTTTTTAGTAACTGCGGGACGACCCCAGTGTCGATGCTCCCTCTCCATAGGATGTTAAAAGCACGTGATAGGGGCTTCTTGCAGTTCTTGATGAACACGGAGTTCCATGTGTCTGGGCCTGGAGCGGAGTGCATGGGCATGTCATTTATTGCCTTTTCGAAGTCATTTGGCGTCAGGTTAATGTCAGATAGGCATGCGTCTGTCAGGTTCTGTGGCACTCTCATAAAAAAATCATTTAGGTCTTCGATTTTCAGTCTGGTTAGCGGCTCGCTAAAAACTGAGTCATAAGAACATAAGAACATAAGAACATAAGAACATAAGAAACATAAGAAAGGAGGAACACTGCAGCAGGCCTGTTGGCCCATACTAGGCAGGTCCTTCACAATCCGTCCCACTAACAGAATATTTGCTCAACCCAATTTTCAATGCTACCCAAGAAATAAGCTTTGACAATTCTACCCACTCATGCGCGAGTCCCACTCAAATCCAACCCCTCTCACTCATGAATTTATCCAACCTAAATTTGAAACTACCCAAGGTCCTAGCTTCAATAACCTTACTAGGCAGACTGTTCCACTCATCAACTACCCTATTTCCAAACCAATACTTTCCTATATCCTTTCTAAATCTAAACTTATCTAACTTGAATCCATTATTGCGGGTCTCTCTTGGAGAGATATCCTCAAGACCTTATTTATATCCCCTTTGTTAATACCCATTTTCCACTTGTATACCTCGATCATGTCTCCCTCATTCTACGTCTTACAAGTGAATGTAATTTTAGGGTCTTCAATCTTTCTTCGTAAGGAAGATTTCTAATGCTATGTATTAATTTAGTCATTCTACGCTGAATGTTTTCTAACGAATTTATGTCCATTCTGTAATATGGAGACCAGAACTGAGCTGCGTAATCTAGGTGAGGCCTTACTAATGATGTATAAAGCTGTAATATAACCTCTGGACTTCTGTTGCTAACACTTCTTGATATAAATCCCAGTAATCTATTTGCCTTATTACGTACGCTTAGGCATTGCTGTCTTGGTTTAAGGTTGCTGCTTACCATCACCCCCAAGTCCTTCTCGCAATCTGTATGGCTAAGTTCTACGTTATTTAACTTATAAGTGCTTGGGTTATGGACACTCCCGAGCTTCAGAACCTTGCATTTATCTACATTGAACTGCATCTGCCACTTTTCTGACCACGAATTAAGTTTGTCTAAATCTTCCTGAAGTTCTATGACATCTATGTTTGAATCAATTATCCTACCTATCTTCGTGTCGTCGGCGAATTTGCTCATATCACTAGTAATTCCTCATCAAGGTCATTGATATATATTATAAATAACAATGGGCCTAAGACTGATCCCTGTGGAACACCACTTGTTACAAGTCCCCATTCGGATTTAACCCCATTTATGCACACTCTCTGCTTCCTATTGGTGAGCCATGACTCGATCCATGACAGCACTTTTCCCCAATGCCATGAGCTGCCACTTTCTTTAACAGTCTCTGGTGTGGTACTCTATCAAAAGCCTTACTAAAGTCTAAATAAACAATATCGAATTCTTTATCGTGATCAACAGCCTCAAAAGCTTTACTGAAGAAGGTTAATAAATTAGATAGGCAGGAACGGCCCTCGTGAATCCATGCTGGGTATCATTAATCAAATTATGGTTATCTAGATGGCTTCTAATAATATCAGCTATAATTGACTCTAGTAATTTGCCTACAATTGAGGTCAGGCTTATTGGGCGGTAGTTTGACGGTAGTGACTTGTCCCCTGCTTTAAAAATAGGAATTACATTAGCCATCTTCCACATATCAGACACTACACCTGTTTGAAGAGATAAATTAAAAATGTTAGATATTGGTTCACAGAGTTCCATTTTGCATTCTTTAAGAACCCTTGCAAAAGCTCATCAGGACCCGGCGATTTATTTTGTTTCAGTCGGTCCAGCTGTTTCATAATCATTTCGCTAGTGACTGTGATATTACATAATTTATCTTCTTCTGGGCCTCTGTAAATTAGGAGGAACACTGCAGCAGGCCTGTTGGCCCATACTAGGCAGGTCCTTCACATTCCATCCCACCAACAGAACACTTGTTCAACCCAACTTTCAATGCTACCCAAGAAATAAGATTTGATAATTTTATTTACTCATGTGCAATTCCCACTCAAATCCAACCCTCTCACTCATGAATTTATCCAACCTAAATTTAAAACTACCCAAGGTCCTAGCTTCAATAACCCTACTAGGCAGACTGTTCCACTCATCAACTACCCTATTTCCAAACCAATACTTTCCTATATCCTTTCTAAATCTAAACTTATCTAACTTGAATCCATTATTGCGGGTTCTCTCTTGGAGAGATACCCTCAAGACCTTATTTATATCCCCTTTGTTAATACCCATTTTCCACTTGTATACCTCGATCATGTCTCCCTCATTCTACGTCTTACAAGTGAATGTAATTTAAGGGTCTTCAATCTTTCTTCGTAAGTAAGATTTCTAATGCTATGTATTAATTTAGTCATTCTACGCTGAATGTTTTCTAACAAATTTATGTCCATTCTGTAATATGGAGACCAGAACTGAGCTGCGTAATCTAGGTGAGGCCTTACTAATGATGTATAAAGCTGTAATATAACCTCTGGACTTCTGTCATACTGGGACTTTAGTAACTCACTCATTTCCTTGCTGTCATCTGTGTAGGACCCATCCCGTTTAAGTAGGGGCCCAATACTGGTTGTTGTTCTCGACTTTGAATTTGCATAAGAAAATAAATACTTTGGGTTTCTTTCAATTTCATTTATGATTTTAGTTCTTATCGCGTTTCTTGATTCCTGTAAGATTCCTTTAGTTTTAATTCGATGTTTGCTATTTCTCTGACCAGTGTTTCCCTACGTATTTCAGATATATTGGCCTCTTGTAGCCGCTCCGTTATTCTTTGTTTTCGCCTGTATAGGGAGTGCCTCTCTCTTTCTAATTTACATAAGATCATAAGAAGTTCATAAGAAAGCAGGAACACTGCAGCAGGCCTGTTTGCCCATACTAGGCAGGTCCTTCACAATCCATCCCACTAACAGAATAATTGCCCAACCTAATTTTCAATTATATCCAAGAAATATGTTTTAATGATTCTATTAACTCAAGTGCGAGTCCCACTCAAATCCAACCCCTCTCACTCATGTATTTATCCAACCCAAATTTGAGACTGCCCAAGTCCCATTCAAATCCAACTATCCAAGGTTAACATAAGAACATAAGAAAGGAGGAACACTGCAGCAGGCCTGTTGGCCCATACTAGGCAAGTCCTTCACAATCCATCCCACTAACAGAATAATTGCCCAACCTAATTTTCAATTCTACCCAAGAAATAAGCTTTGAAGATTCTATTAACTCAAGTGCGAGTCCCACTCAAATCCAACCCCTCTCATAAGAACATAAGAACATAAGAAAGGAGGAACACTGCAGCAGGCCTGTTGGCCCATACTGGGCAGGTCCTTCACATTCCATCCCACTAACAGAATATTTCTTCAACCTAATTTTCAATGCTACCCAAGAAATAAGCTTTGATAATTTTATTTACTTATGTGCAATTCCCACTCAAATCCAACCCCTTTCACTCATGAATTTATCCAACCTAAATTTAAAACTACCCAAGGTCCTTGCTTCAATAACCCTACTAGGAAGACTGTTCCACTCATCAACTACCCTATTTCCAAACCAATACTTTCCTATATCCTTTCTAAATCTAAACTTATCTAACTTGAATCCATTATTGCGGGTTCTCTCTTAGAGAGATACCCTCAAGACCTTATTTATATCCCCTTTGTTAATACCCATTTTCCACTTGTATACCTCGATCATGTCTCCCCTCATTCTACGTCTTTCAAGTGAATGTAATTTAAGGGTCTTCAATCTTTCTTCGTAAGGAAGATTTCTAATGCTATGTATTAATTTAGTCATTCTACGCTGAATGTTTTCTAACGAATTTATGTCCATTCTGTAATATGGAGACCAGAACTGAGCTGCGTAATCTAGGTGAGGCCTTACTAATGATGTATAAAGCTGTAATATAACCTCTGGACTTCTGTTGCTAACACTTCTTGATATAAATCCCCGTAATCTATTTGCCTTATTACGTACACTTAGGCATTGCTGTCTTGGTTTAAGGTTGCTGCTTACCATCACCCCCAAGTCATAAGAACATAAGAATGGAGGAACACTGCAGAAGGCCTACTGGCCCATACAAGGCAGGTCCTTATCAAAACCACCACTACCTAAGAATTTACTCCTGTACTCACGACACTAATCAAACCCAGCCCCTCCCACTCATATATTTGTCCAATCTCTTTTTAAAGCCACCCAAGGTCCTAGCCTCTATCACCCTACTCGGAAGATTGTTCCACGCATCTACAACTCTGTTCGAAAACCAGTACTTGCCTATGTCCTTTCTAAATCTAAATTTATCCAATTTAAATCCGTTATTTCTCGTTCTTACTTGGTTCGATATCCTCAGTATTTTATTAATATCTCCTTTGTTTATGCCCATCATCCACTTGTACACCTCGATGATATCTCCCCTCATTCTACGTCTCTCCAGAGAGTGGAGATTCAACGCTCTAAGTCTATCTTCATACGAGAGATTTCTTATACTGTAAATAATTTTAGTCATTCTTCTTTGTATGTTCTCCAATGAATCTATATCCATCCTGTAGTAAGGAGACCAAAACTGAGCTGCATAATTCAAATGAGGTCTCACTAGTGATGTATAGAGCTGTAAAATAACTTTTGGACTTCTGTTGCTTATACTTCTTGAAATAAATCCTAGTAATCTGTTAGCCTTATTGCGCACACTTAGGCACTGTTGTCCTTCTCGCAATCTGTATGGCTAAGTTCTACGTTATTTAACTTATAAGTGCTTGGGTTATGGACACTCCCGAGCTTTAGAACTTTGCATTTATCTACATTGAACTGCATCTGCCATTTTTCTGACCAGGAATTGAGTTTGTCTAAATCCTCCTGTAGTTCACTGACATCTACGTCTGAATCGATTATCCTACCTATCTTCGTGTCATCAGCGAATTTGCTCATATCACTAGAAATTCCCTCGTCAAGGTCATTTATATATATTATAAACAACAACGGGCCCAAAACCGATCCCTGAGGAACGCCACTTGTTACAGATCCCCACTCCGATTTAACCCCATTTATGCACACCCTCTGCTTCCTATTGGTGAGCCATGACTCGATCCATGACAACACTTTTCCCCCAATGCTATGAGCAGCCACTTTCTTTAACAGTCTCTGATGTGGTACTCTATCAAAAGCCTTACTAAAATCCAAATAAACAATATCGAATTCTTTATCATTATCAACTGCATCAAAAGCCTTACTGAAAAAAGTTAATAAATTAGTTAGGCAGGAACGGCCCCTGGTGAATCCATGCTGAGTATCATTAATCAAATTATGCCTATCGAGATGGCTTCTTATGTTATCAGCTATAATCGACTCTAGTAATTTGCCAACAATTGATGTTAGACTTATTGGGCGGTAATTTGATGGTAACGACTTGTCCCCTGCTTTAAAAATAGGAATTACATTAGCCATCTTCCACGTATCCGGCACTACACCTGTTTGAAGAGATAGGTTAAAAATGTTAGTTAAGGGTTCACAGAGCTCCATTTTGCATTCCTTAAGAACCCTTGAAAAAAGCTCATCAGGACCTGGCGATTTATTTTGCTTCAAACGGTCTATCTGTTTGATAACCATTTCACTAGTGACTATGATACAACATAATTTATCTTCTTCAGGCCCACTAAAATACCTAGTTCTTGGGATATTATTAGTGTCTTCCTGAGTGAAAACCGAGAGAAAATAATTATTAAAGATAGAGCACATTTCATTCTCTTTGTCAGTAAGATACCCATAATTATTTTTAAGAGGACCTATCTTATCTCTAATTTTTGTTCTATACACCTGGAAAAAACTTTTTGGGTTAGTTTTCGAATCCCTAGGGTAGCATTGAAAATTGGGTTGAGCAAATATTCTGTTAGTGGGACGGATTGTGAAGGACCTGCCTAGTATGGGCCAACAGGCCTGCTGCAGTGTTCCTCCTTTCTTATGTTCTTAATTTCGTAGTCCCGTTTAGCTTCTCCTCCGTTTCCTTAAGGTAATTTGCCTTGAGCAAACCTCAAGTGCCACAGAGTTAATTTGTTCTAGACATAGGTTAGGATCCGTGATGCTTAGGCTATCTTCCCAGTTTATATCATTTAGGGGGCGCCAATCAGAAATGACTAAACTTTTTTATTTGTTTACCGATTGCGCTCATTTTTTGTGTACTATTAGAAGTTTATATAGAAGGAGCTGTGACGAAGTTCCAATAAAATCAGCCAAAAAGCAAATGAACCACGCAAGATTTACTGAAAATTCCACTTAGGAGAGATCTAGGCCGAATTGGTAGTTGGGAAAGTTGTTTTGACACTTCCTGCTGATAGAACACTTCTAAGTCCATCGTGCAGCGCGTACCAATTCTGTAATAAAGCTTATGTTCATTCTAAAAAAAATACAGTTTGTAGATAAATGCAAGGTTCTGAAGCTCGGGAGTGTCCATAACCCAAGCACTTATAAGTTAAATAACGTAGAACTTAGCCATATAGATTGCGAGAAGAACTTGGGGGTGATGGTAAGCAGCAACCTTAAACCAAGAAAGTAATGCCTAAGCGTACGTAATAAGGCAAATAGATTACTGGGATTTATATCAAGAAGTGTTAGCAACAGAAGCCCAGAGGTTATATAACAGCTTTATACATCATTAGTAAGGCCTCACCTAGATTACGCAGCTCAGTTCTGGTCTCCATGTTAAGGAGTGGACATGGATTCGTTGGAAAGCATTCAGCGTGGGATGACTAAGTTGATGCATGGCATTGGAGATCTTCCTTGCGAGGAAGGATTGAAGACCCTTAAATTGCATTCACTTGTGAGACGTGGAATGAAGGGGGACGTGGTCGAGGTGTTCAGGTGGAAGATGGGTGATAGCAGGGGGTATATAGATGGGGTCTTGAGGATGTCTCTCCAAGAGGGAACACGCAATGGTGGATTCAAGTTAGATAAGTTTGGATTTGGAAGGGATATGGGAGGGTGTTGGTTTGGAAATGGGGTAGTTGATGAGTGGAACAGTCTGCCTAGTAGGGTTATTGAAGCAAGGACCTTGGGTAGTGTCAAATTTAGGTTGGATAAATTCATGAGTGAGGGGTTGATTTGAGGGGAATTGCACATGAGTAAATAGAATTATCAAAGCTTATTTCTTGGGTAGCATTGAAGATTAGGTTGAACAAATATTCTGTTAGTGGGATGGAATGTGAAGGACTTGCCTAGTATGGGCCAACAGGCCTGATGCAGTGTTCCTCCTTTCTTATGTTCTTATGGTTGCTTGACATTTAGCAAAATATCGGACTTTTATCCCCACACAAATAAGAACATAAGAAAGGAGGAACACTGCAACAGGCCTACTGGCCCATACTTGGCAGGTCCATGTCAAAACCAACCCACCAACAAAAATACTTGTCCAACCCATCCCCATCCAAGGAACAAACCCCTGACCCCCCCCAACAATTGTCAAATCCCGTTCAAATCCAACCCTTCTCACTCACAAGAACACACTGCAGCAAGCCTACTGGTCCACGCTAGGCAGGTCCCCCTAAAACCCAAAACCAATCCCACAAACAAAAACTCCTACCCAACCCACCTACTCCATCCATGGAATATGCTTCGATATTCAGGGTATTATAAAACAGGGTACTGGAAGAGCTGGAGCACCTGGTCCATCACCAGGGCACTGAATAAGCCGAAGCACCTGGTCCATCACCAGGGTACTGAATAAGCCGAAGCACCTGGTCCATCGCCAGGGCACTGAATAAGCCGAAGCACCTGGTCCATCACCAAGGTATTAAAGGAGCTGAAGCACCTGGTCCATTACCAAGGTATTAAAGGAGCTGAAGCACCTGGTCCATCACCAAGGTATTAAAGGAGCTGAAGCACTTGGTCCATCACCAAGGTATTAATGGAGCTGAAGCACCTGGTCCATCACCATAAGAACATAAGAAAGGAGGAACACTGCAGCAGGCCTGTTGGCCCATACTAGGCAGGTCCTTCACAATCCATCCCACTAAGAACATAAGAACATAAGAAAGGAGGAACACTGCAGCAGGCCTATTGGCCCATACTAGGCAGGTCCTTCACAATCCGTCCCACTAACAGAATATTTGCTCAACCCAATCTTCAATGCTACCCAAGAAATAAGCTTTGACAATTCTACCCACTCATGCGAGTCCCACTCAAATCCAACCCTCTCACTCATGAATTTATCCAACCTAAATTTGAAACTACCCAAGGTCCTAGCTTCAATAACCCTACTAGGCAGACTGTTCCACTCATCAACTACCCTATTTCCAAACCAATACTTTCCTATATCCTTTCTAAATCTAAACTTATCTAACTTGAATCCATTATTGCGGGTTCTCTCTTGGAGAGATACCCTCAAGACCTTATTTATATCCCCTTTGTTAATACCCATTTTCCACTTGTATACCTCGATCATGTCTCCCTCATTCTACGTCTTACAAGTGAATGTAATTTTAGGGTTTTCAATCTTTCTTCGTAAGGAAGATTTCTAATGCTATGTATTAATTTAGTCATTCTACGCTGAATGTTTTCTAATGAATTTATGTCCATTCTGTAATATGGAGACCAGAACTGAGCTGCGTAATCTAGGTGAGGCCTTACTAATGATGTATAAAGCTGTAATATAACCTCTGGACTTCTGTTGCTAACACTTCTTGATATAAATCCCAGTAATCTATTTGCCTTATTACGTACGCTTAGGCATTGCTGTCTTGGTTTAAGGTTGCTGCTTACCATCACCCCCAAGTCCTTCTCGCAATCTGTATGGCTAAGTTCTACGTTATTTAACTTATAAGTGCTTGGGTTATGGACACTCCGAGCTTCAGAACCTTGCATTTATCTACATTGAACTGCATCTGCCACTTTTCTGACCACGAATTAAGTTTGTCTAAATCTTCCTGAAGTTCTATGACATCTATGTTTGAATCAATTATCCTACCTATCTTCGTGTCGTCGGCGAATTTGCTCATATCACTAGTAATTCCCTCATCAAGGTCATTGATATATATTATAAATAACAATGGGCCTAAGACTGATCCCTGTGGAACACCACTTGTTACAAGTCCCCATTCGGATTTAACCCCATTTATGCACACTCTCTGCTTCCTATTGGTGAGCCATGACTCGATCCATGACAGCACTTTTCCCCAATGCCATGAGCTGCCACTTTCTTTAACAGTCTCTGGTGCGATACTCTATCAAAAGCCTTACTAAAGTCTAAATATACAATATCGAATTCTTTATCGTGATCAACAGCCTCAAAAGCTTTACTGAAGAAGGTTAATAAATTAGATAGGCAGGAACGGCCCTCGTGAATCCATGCTGGGTATCATTAATCAAATTATGGTTATCTAGATGGCTTCTAATAATATCAGCTATAATTGACTCTAGTAATTTGCCTACAATTGAGGTCAGGCTTATTGGGCGGTAGTTAGACGGTAGTGACTTGTCCCCTGCTTTAAAAATAGGAATTACATTAGCCATCTTCCACATATCAGACACTACACCTGTTTGAAGAGATAAATTAAAAATGTTAGATATTGGTTCACAGAGTTCCATTTTGCATTCCTTAAGAACCCTTGCAAAAAGCTCATCAGGACCCGGCGATTTATTTTGTTTCAGTCGGTCCAGCTGTTTCATAATCATTTCGCTAGTGACTGTGATATTACATAATTTATCTTCTTCTGGGCCTCTGTAAAAATTAATTACTGGGATATTATTAATGTCTTCCTGTGTGAAAACCGAGAGAAAATAATTATTAAAAATAGAGCACATATCATTATCCTTGTCAGTAAGATGCCCAAAGTTATTTTTAAGGGGACCTATCTTATCCCTAACTTTTGTTCTATAAACCTGGAAAAACTTTTGGGTTAGTTTTTGAATCCCTAGCAACTTTAATTTCATAGTCCCGTTTAGCTTTTCTTATTCCCTTTTAACGTCCCTCTTAATGTCAGTATACTGATTTATAAGATGACCCTCACAACAGAATATTTGTAATAATATTAGTAGAATTACCGACAATATGTTAAGTAAAAGAACACAATTGCAACTAATGTGACATTTTATTGTGGCAACGTTTCGCTCTCCAGGAGCTTTCTCAAGCCGTTACAAGCGATATATGGACACAGTTGGCATATATATACTCAAGGTGAGGTGAAAAACTAGTGGTGGTAGAAGTAGTAGTGATATAAGTAGTAGTAGTAGTAGTAGAAGTAATACAATAAGGTAGAACAATCAATATGCACATGAGTAAAAGGGTGATAAAACAAATACTTGGGTAGTATAACAATAGGTTAGACAAATATTTTTGCTGGAGGTTGAAATATAGAAGGCCAGTAAGAGTGTTCCACATCTACGATGTGCTAAATTAGCTGGAGAGACTATGTGATGGTAGGGTTTACTGTTTTCAGGAGGATTCTTGCTAAGACTTCAGAGATGGTGAAGCTGCCTTTGTTTTGTTTAATTGTGTTAGAAACAGAGATAAGTGCTAAACCAGCACACATGTATGGCTTACCCAAGACTCATAAGCATAATATTCCTCTTAGACCAATCACATCAGGTATAGGCAGTGCACCACACAAACTAGCCGGAGTTCTTGCCAAACATCTTTCCTGCCTTCTGGGGACCATCAGCCCCGCTCATCTTAAACATTCAGGCGACCTTCTCAACCGCATCCGAAATCTCTCCATCCGAAACAAGAAACTAAGCAGTTTGGACGTGACTTCCTCTTCACTAAAGTACCTACTACACAAGCCATCGAGGTTCTACGACGTAAAGTCAATCAGGACCTTAACCTTCCTCTTCCTCCCGGAGATTTTGTTGACCTTATTGAACTCTGTGTTAATTTCAACTGTTTTTCTTTCAGTAACAGGCTCTACATACAAACATACGGCATGGGAATGGGGTCCCCCATCAGTGCCGTCTTAGCTAACTTATACATGGAACACCTAGAGGCTGAACACTTCGCCAACATCATCCCCTCAAGCGTCACTTGGTTACGTTACGTAGACGACGTCCTCGTAATAACTCCCAAACGTTTTGATGTACGGAATCTTCAGGCAAGGCTCAACGCAGTTGAACCGGCCATCCAGTTTACACTAGAAGAAGAGTCCAATGACAAGCTACCCTTTCTAGACGTCCTCATCCACAAAGTAGATAACAACCTAAGATTTCAAGTTTACCGGAAACCTACAAATAATAATGACCTCACACACTTCTATTCCAGTCAAGATACTAAGACCAAAAGAGGTATCATCATCGGATTCTTCCTAAGAGCTTACCGAATTTGTAGTCCTGAGTTTCTTGACGAGGAATGTACATACATTCACCAAACCTTCACTGATTTACATTTTCCTTCCTTTTTCATCAAAGATTGTAAGAAAAGAGCTCTTCAGATCATTAATTTTCCACGCGTCAACTCCACTCTAAACAAAGTTATAATTCTTCCCAACAGCCAGGTTGCATCCAACATTTCTAAAGTATTTGCACAAGCTAACACTAGAGTCGCCATCGCTTCCAGTACTTCTATTAAGGATCTAACCAGGACTAAATCCAAGCACCATGAACCAGTCAACGCAGGGGTCTACACTATACCCTGTGGAGGCTGCGACAGAATTTATGTAGGAGAAACAGCAAGAAACCTCGAGACACGCATCAATGAACACATGAATGCATGCAGAAACGATAACCTGAACAACGCCTGCGTACAACACCGAAATTCCAACAATCATCTCATGAAATTCAAAGACGCCCGACTAGTAATCAAAGAAACTAATTTCCGAAGACGAAAATGCCTTGAATCAGCACTTATCTCTGTTTCTAACACAATTAAACAAAACAAAGGCAGCTTCACCATCTCTGAAGTCTTAGCAAGAATCCTCCTGAAAACAGTAAATCCTACCATCACATAGTCTCTCCTGCTAATTTAGCACATCGTAGATGTGGAACACTCCTACTGGGCTTCTATATTTCAACCTCCAGCAGAAATATTTGTCTAACCTATTGTTATACTACCCAAGTATTTGTTTTATCACCCTTTTACTCATGTGCATATTGATTGTTCTACCTTATTGTATTACTTCTACTAATACTACTTATATCACTACTACTTCTACCACCACTAGTTTTTTCACCTCACCTTGAGAGTATATATATGCCAACTGTGTCCATATATCGTTTCCTCAATAAAGATACCCAAGTGTTGCATATGTGTCTAATTTAACAACTTGTCGGTTCTCTGAACCATTCATCTACATCCTGTCTGACACAGCAACTTCTTGGGATCTTGATACAAAGGGATTCTTCAACATTTGTCCAAACCTTTGGACAAGGACTTACTTCGACTAGTGGATGATACCACTATGACCCCGCCTCCTCCTGCTTCATCTCACCTGTCTACAGTATATAAGCAACTTCTATTTGCCTTATATTGTATTTACTTCAAGATTGATGGACTGAACACATCGACTCCAGGCCGAGGGACTGATTACCTCAAACTCCTCCTTTTATTACTACTTTCTTCTTTGTATTGGACTGATGAAGCCACTGTGTGGCGAAACGTTTCCTCAATAAAGATACCCAAGTGTTGCATATGTGTCTAATTTAACATCTTCAACACACCCAGAGAAGACACTGCTGAGAAGAGATACATAGTCCTTCCCACCAACTCCATTTCCAAACAAGTTTCCAACATTTTTTCTAAGACCTCATTCCGAGTATCCACCTCCACATCCACCACCATCAAGGACATTACCAGTAACAGACAGGAAAAGCGTCAATCCACGGCAGGGGTATACACAATCCCTTGTAATGGCTGCAAATAATTATACGTTGGCGAAACATCCAGAGACCTACAAACACGCATTTCAGAACACCAGTACGCAGGCAGATCTGACGACTCAAGAAATGCCTGTGTTCAACACCGAAATTTACACAACCATTTAATCAACTACAGAAACGCAAGACTCATCGCCAGAGAAGACAACACGCAATACCGAAGAATCCTAGAATCATCACTCATCTGTATATCCAACAACTTCAACCAGAACAACGGCTTCTACAACATAGCTGAACCTATTGCCAAGAAACTTCTTCAACGCTATCCCACCTAGAACTCAAGAATGGTACACTGCAGGTCCTTTAAGTCACACAATGTTTTTAACTATCACACTACTTTTAAGACTGTCACATGCAGCTTTCTCCACCTGACCCAGCATTCTCCACCTGACTGTACCCTATATATATCTCCATGTTGCACATTTTCCAGGTAGATCTGTCTGTGACTCGATAAAGCCCACTGCGTGGGCGAAACGTTGTCAATAAAGGATCACATTATACTGCTTATGTGTTTATTTTTCCAACAGAACACTTGCTCAACCCAATTTTCAATGCTACCCAAGAAATAAGCTTTGACAATTCTACCCACTCATGCGCGAGTCCCACTCAAATCCAACCTCTCTCACTCATGAATTTATCCAACCTAAATTTGAAACTACCCAAGGTCCTAGCTTCAATAACTCTACTAGGCAGACTGTTCCACTCATCAACTACCCTATTTCCAAACCAATACTTTCCTGTATCCTTTCTAAATCTAAACTTATCTAACTTGAATCCATTATTGCGGGTTCTCTCTTGGAGAGATATCCTCAAGACCTTATTTATATCCCCTTTGTTAATACCCATTTTCCACTTGTATACCTCGATCATGTCTCCCCTCATTCTACGTCTTACAAGTGAATGTAATTTTAGGGTCTTCAATCTTTCTTCGTAAGGAAGATTTCTAATGCTATGTATTAATTTAGTCATTCTACGCTAAATGTTTTCTAACGAATTTATGTCCATTCTGTAATATGGAGACCAAAACTGAGCTGCGTAATCTAGGTGAGGCCTTACTAATGATGTATAAAGCTGTAATATAACCTCTGGACTTCTGTTGCTAACACTTCTTGATATAGATTACTGGGATTTATATCAAGAAGTGTTAGCAACAGAAGTTTTCATCTGAGCTGCCTCCTGCTACCACATTGTTTGCAGTGTTCCTCCATTTTAGGTGCCTTAGGTTGAAATCCCCCAGGAGCAAGATGTTGGGGGCAGAAGCTGGAAGATTTTCCAGACGGTCAATTTTCAGAAGCTGTTCCTGGAATTGTTGGGATGTTGCATCCGGAGGCTTGTATACAACAACGATGACCAAGTTTTGATTCTCGATCTTTATTGCTAATACTTCAACTACATCATTTGAGGCATTTAGTAGTTCTGAACATATAAGTGACTCTGTGATATAGAGGCCAACCTGCCTCCCTTTTGCCTGTTCACTCTGTCACATCTGTATAGGTTGTAGCCCGGGATCCATATTTCATTGTCCAAGTGATCTCTTATGTGGGTCTCTGTGAAAGCTGCAAACATAGCATTTGACTCTGTAAGCAGTCCACAGATGTAATGTATCTTGTTGTTTGTTGCTGGCTTTAGATCCTGTATATTTGCAAAGATGAATGTTGTTGGATTGGTGGTATTAGTGGTATGGGGGTGGGTCTTTTTTCCTGGCACTAATATCTGTTGTGTTGGAGTTGAGGCCATTGTCTGTGATTCCATTCCAGAAATGATTGCAGTTGGTGTACAATTTCTGTCATTTCCTGCCAGCTTTTTTTCCTTCCTGGCACTAAAAAACCTCTCTCTCCGGAGTGGCTGTGGCTGCCCAGGTTTTGCCATGGTCTGGATGTTCTGTGTCGTCTTGTACCCTTTAGGTGGTATGCCTGGCAATATAAGTTATAGCACTGTCTTTCCTGAACTGATGAGTGGCACATTTCAGGGTGGAAAAGCTTACAGGACAGGAGGATGCATTTTCCTGTTTTCATATGGGCACAGCATTTTCTGGGGTGATCATAATTGCATGTCCCATCTGATTTCCCAGATATTCCATGCCTGCAGATACCAAGTGCATAATTTTCACATAGGCCTGGTTTCCGTTTGTCCTGTTTTTTTGTGACTGTGTTCCCCATTTTATTCCCTATTGGTGCATGTGTTCCTGTCTCGTTTCTATCTTCAGCACTAGTGCTAACAATAGAGCCTTCATCAGTTTCTGGTAATTTATCTTCAGTATTTCCCTGGGCATCCCCCTGTTTACTATCTACCATTGTATTGCTAGTTTGTAACATTGGTTTTTGTGTGTCCTTGTCTACACCTGTTTCCCCACTAGAGCTCCTGTCCCCCTTCAGGTCACCATCATTTATTACTCCATTCTTACAGTTACTGTCTACCATTCTAACATCTGTACCAGGGCGATAGCACCATCTGGCCCAGGTTTTATACTTTTCCAACTGTTATAGAATGCTGTCATATTTTTTATGTACATGCAACTTCTGTGGTAAATGGAGCCATGCCCCTTGTGCAAGCATTCAGGAATCAACTACACAAGATATTAAACCAGGGAAGTGTTTTTGGGTATGCCCAAATGAGACTGAACTGTGGAATAAAATCACATCGATATTAAAAGATGACAACATCAAATCCAGTGGAACGTTTGTTTGTTTGGTTGCATACTACACAGTTTTTCATGATTGATTTTGTTGGTTGTTTTACTGTATATTCTACTAATAGTTTCCCTGAAGTGGTGATCCGTCTATTTGTATCGTATCTATTTTATTTGCATGTGTAAGTGTTTGGGACAATCTTACCACTTTAAGTTATTGTTATTGTTTGGGTGTTTGATAAGGCCACCTAAAACCCTGTCTGCTTATTGAATCTGGTCGAGGATACCAGTTTTGAATCCGGTCATTGGTTCCCTTATTTCTTGGATCTGACGAAATCCAGTATCACTTATTTAATGAATCCTGTAGGGATTATTTGGGTTACGTGAGACAGACCACTGGAAGATGGTTAAACAGAGTAATAATGATCAGTTTGATACAAAAAGTATAACTTGTGTGTTGGAGAAAAAAAACAGTGCTTCTGGCAGCTCCTACTATGACGGACGGCCGTACCTCTGGCACCCTGGTTAACCTCACCCTGGTTTACCACCTGGGTTTTTGTGGATCACTGTACTGGGTTTAGTTTTCTAGTTTTTTTTTCTACCTCCACCACAACACTATGATGACTGGATGATATACGGTCTTAAGGTGTTGAAATCATTCACTGACAACTCACAACTCGACACTGTTTATCGTATTTTTTCGAGCTGGACAATTTACGTATTTTCTCAAGATTGTGCACCTATTCGTATTTCGATAGAAAATCTTTTATATCAGTGTAATCACTAGATTTTGGTCAGGTACACTAGCAGTTTAAAATTATCAGTACAGCTGACCTGCGTGGTAAACCCGGCGGCCGCTGCCAACTGATTTCAAACACAAAACTCGTTAGGCCTACACTTCCCTTTAGTTTTCACTTTAACATCTATTAACTTATCTGTATACTACGGCACCAATGTGATATTGACTATAACAGTTATATCTACACCCTATTTTCAGGGAGGCTTTCCTTCCTCTGACAAATATTTGTTCTGTTTTGTTATTCACATAGCACTCACTTAAGCCTAAGTTCCTCTCTGGGATTATGGCTCTATGCTCTTGCACACTAATTCCCTTGTGTTTTGACTCAGTATAACTGTTTTCTGCCTGATTAGTTCTGAGCACTGGAGGGATGTATCTTATAAGATCACTGGCACAGTTTTAAGTTCAAGCACGTAAAGAGACCGTGAAAAACACAAAAAAACACGGAGCAAGGCGGACACGGCAGAGTGTTAATAGTGGTAATAGTTTTGTATAGTGTGTAGTGGTAACAATTTTGTATTTTGTGCAGTAGTCATAGTTTTTTATTTATAGTGTTGACAGATTTGTATGGTGTGTAGTAGTGAAGGTTTTGTATGGTGTAATGTGTCATATAATACCCTTTACTGGGCAAGACCGAGTACACTCGGTCTTGAACGCATGTTTTTTTTGCATGTCTTCCCACTCCCACTTCACATCTGGGTTTCCGTTCTCTATTTCGGACCAATCACAAACCTTCTGTGAGTCGCTCCAGCTAAGTGGCGACGGCGTCCACTCGCTTCCCATTAGTTGAGACACCAAAATGTAAACACTTCTATCTTGGCGTCGCCGAGAGCCAGTTTTTCCTCGAGTGACACTCATGTACTCTTTGATTTTACCCTCTACAATGTTGGTAAGTACTGATTGTTGTGTCTAGTGTGTAAATATAAATAGCTTAGGCATATTTTGATATATATGTAAAGTCTGTGTGAAGCATAATATGAGTGCACCATGCAATTGAAAAAAGTGCAAAGAATAAGGACAAAGCACACACGGTCCTGCCCGTCAAGGCCCAAATAAATAAATATTTATAAAAAAAAATTCTAATGCATATATGAATTCTGTAGTGGTTTGGGTGTGTACAGAACGTTTTTATTGTCCTTCCAGATCAATGAGAAATTGTTTTATGGTGGTTCCTCAAAAGATAAGTCAAAATATCTCTGCATTTTGGAGGAAAGTGACTCAGATCCAGAGCCAGATGACCTATTGCCATCTCCAGTGCAGTACCAATGTGCAGAAAAGCCTGATGACAGTGTCAAGTTTGATAAAACACTAAGTCACTGGCCAGTGCAAGGCAAGATATTGACATCAGGAATATGGGACTTGAAAGTTTTATCCCTTTGCAATGTGTCCATGTTGCTCTTTGGTTCATTTTTATATTTTTTATACTTACAAAATGTTTGGAAACAAGTTCCATTTATGTTTTTGATATTGTCTATGTGTATAAAAAATTAAAAAAAATACTTATTTGGTGTTTTATTAACAATTGCAAATTGGCAACATTCAAAATTTGACACCCTTTACCGGGCAGGACCGAGTACACTCAGTCTTTGAATATTGGCAATTGAACGAATTTTTTTTTTTAGAATTCCATTTATATGGGCTTATTTCCCTTACATTGAGATACTCTATCCACTCATAGGAAATACATTTCGAAATTCGCATTTTTTTCTATGAGTGCCCTGTGAAGGGTTTAACACTAACCTGTTAAGAGGAAAGTGATGCTGACCTTGAGTTTAGTGGCTTTGAGATGGATGTGGCCACAAGTGGTCAAGAAAATATAAAAAGCCTCGATAATAATCCATGTGCAACATTTGTGCAACATCCTTTCAATTTTGATACCACTGGTAGTGTCATCCTGCCAGAATATCCTATAACCTATGCCCTAAGTAAAGAGAAACAATTCTGGAATGTGTAATACATGTTTGGCAGGCCGACTGACTGGCCGGCTGGCTGGCCGGTGTCTGGGTTTGGGTGTTATGTCTGGCTAATTAACTTTGGCTGTCTCATCTCCATCTGTCTGTCTCTGTCTATCTCTGTCTTTGTCTATCTCTGTCTCTGTCTATCTCTGTCTCTGTCTATCTCTGTCTCTGTCTATCTCTGTCTCTGTCTATCTCTGTCTCTGTCTATATCTGTCTCTGTCTATCTCTGTCTCTGTCTATCTCTGTCTCTGTCTATATTTGCCTCTTTCTTACAGGTACACATAAGTACAATTATGCATAGTGTAAATTACTTAGGATAACAACAAAAATCCAGACAAAGTTCTATACTGTGTTTGTAGATATAAAGTATAATAAGCAAGTAATACGCATTTTCACCTGTTCAGGAATCAGGCGTGACGACGCTGCGTCGTGTTTAATACCTGTTGGTTCTTGAGCAGCTCTCTCTCTGAGACAGAAAGAGAGACAAGCAGACAGAGAGACAGAAAGAGAGACAAGCAGACAGAAAAACAGATTAATAGAAACAGAGATAAACATAGACAGAGCTGGACAGATAGATAGAGAGACAGACATGTTTATGTGTAACAGTGAAAACAAATAAAGCCAAGACAGTGCATGATCATCAAGTCTTACATGATGCTTCAAGGACTTTCATATATACTCCAGCATGACTAAAACACGGATGGTACCTATAAATACTTTGTATTTATTTCTAGACAATAGTATGTGACCAAGGCAGATGAAAATGTTCACCTCTCATTGTGTTTGTGACTATTTGAGTTATATTTCAGTACCTAATATTAGTGTAAGAACAAACATTGGCTATGAAATCATAAAAAATACTACAAATTGTATAATAATAATAATAATAATAATAATAATAATAATAATATCTTTATTTACTACAAGTACATGTACATGGTATACATGCCTAGCTGACATCAGTGACATACTACTATATAGAAAGTCCCTTGTTATGCTGAACATTTCGGGCAGATTAGGTCAGTGTCCTAGGATGCGACTCACACCAGTCGACTAACACCCAGGTACCCATTTTACTGATGGGGAACATAGACAACAGGTGTAAAGAAACACGCCCAATGTTTCTGCCCTGGCTGGGAATCGAACCCAGGCCCTCGCCGTGTGAAGCGAGAGCTTTAGCTACCAGACCACTTTAAGGTGTAATTATCAGAACATAAAAATGATTAATTTAAAAAGAAAAGAGAAAAAAAGATATATCGACAACACTTCTGCAAGCGGCAGGACTCCATGTTGCCGTCAGGTGAGCATCCAGCGCCAACTTCCGCGGTCTTATATCTCGTTAAGTACTGACCCTAAATTTTATTTTTTAATCCTCTTACAAATAGAAAAATGTCCTATATAAAAAAAGTGATTTTTTTTTAAATATTCGGAGCGCTATCAGTGACAACGGGTTAACTAGTCACACACTAACACATGAAGATAAATATTGGAGATGGCAGGGATGGAAGAAAAAGAGGTAGAAAATAAAAAGAAGTGAAGATGATAGTGGAAGAGGTAGTGCAAGTACACTATCTCTTCCACTAGCATCTTCACTTAAGTAACATAGTTGTAGTGGGTAGGGGGAGAAGTGGTAGTAGCACAAGAGTCAGAGAATGAAGCGATGTATTAGTAGAAGTAGTAGTGTAAGTGGAAGTATATGAACAAAAAAGAACACTGCAAGATAACTAATGGCCCACGAGAGAGGGATCAAAAGTACAAAGGAACTCATAGGAAAGAACCCATATAGGCTGAAGAAAGGAAAGGCAAAGGAAATATAGGAATGGAGAAAAATTAAAAAGAGGAGGAGATAGAGATCAGGTCAAGTCATGAGTGTTCTCAAGTTTAGAGCATTTGTCAATGTAATGAGAAAGGAAAACGTCTACAGAGACAAAGTCAGGACTAATATTTATATTAGGAAAGTTATGTATAAGGAATACTTCAACAAGATGATGTCTGTGAAGGCTTAGAAGGTTAGACAGTTTTGGCAGAATACCAGTTAATTTGATGACTGTGATCTCTAACATGACAGAAAAGTGCTTCTAGATTCTATTCCATTTCCTGTCCTCTTGTCCTCGCGAGTACTTTGGACAAACTGGACACTCTTTTTCTGACAGACTTAAAGAGCACAAAAGAAGTGTTAGACATGCTGACACCAATAATGCTCTTTTCTGTCATGTTAGAGATCACAGTCATCCTATTAACTGGGCTTTTGCCAAAACTGTCTCCCCTTCTTCTAACTTCACATACGGTGTCTTGCTGAAGCATCCACAACTAATATGAATCTTAATCTTGGCTTTTCTCTGTAGATGCCTTTCTTTCTCATTACATTGTGAAATGCACCAAACATCAGAACATTGATTTTAAAATACCATTACTACTACTACTATTGCCTCGCTACAGTCCATTCTCTGACTCTTGTGTCACTACCATTACTCTCCCTACCAGCTACTACTATTACTACTAGTACCACTATCACCCGGGAGCAGAAAGGCTCCTTTTCCAAATCTACAGAAACCAACATATAAGACTGACCTAAAACATTTTTATTCCCATCATGACAACAAGACTAAGATGTCCTTAAAATATATTTTCTTAGTCTTGTTGTCATGAAGGGAATAAAGTGTTTAAAGTCAATCTTGTATGTTGTTGTTTTTTGTATATATGGTAAAGAAGCTTCTCTGCTCCCAGGATTGGCAATGCCCCATACTGACTGGCAGGAATCCTAGTCAAACACCCTGCCAAACTGTTAGGTAAAGTCAGCAAAGCACATTTATAAGATTAAGGAGACCTCCTCAGTCACATTAGAGATGACAATGTCAAGAATGAAAGTTCGCAGGTTTTGATGTGATGGCTCTGTTTACAAATGTGTCCACATACCAAACTTCAGACCTCCTCTGTCACAAGTAAATGACCTAAACCTTACTATACCAGTCAAGCTTTTACCGACCACGTCGAACTATGCGTGAATTATAACTGTTTTGGCTTAGCTATAGGCTAAGTCAAAACAGTTATAATTTACTAATTTATACATGAAACATTTGGAATCCACCCATACCATACCAAACATGTCCTGGCCATTGTCCCAAGGATACTCTATATGCATAATACTCTTAATACCATTAATAGTCTGAACCAACCATCAAATTCTCAATACACGAGGAGGGAGAACCACGTTCCTTGATGTATTACTCCACACAAGAAAAAGGCCTCTTATCCAAACCGTTGGAAAACCAACACTGGAATAACTCAATTCACTTATATTAGCATCTTGACAACAGGAGAGGAGTCAGGAGAGGATTTTTCATAAAGGGGATTTAGGATCTCCAGCACACATTATTTAGTTACATAAATTATCATACATAGAAACATGCATGTAACTTTATCTAGGATAACCAAAAAAATCCTTGATTTCCACTGCAGTCCTTGATTTCCATTTGGGTCCTTAATACTAACTGTTTGTGTACTGAAAAGTTCTTCAGTTTTCATAAGAACCATTAAATACAATACTTGGCAGTATTTTTGTGTCTTTCAGTGTCACTCAATTTAGCTGCAATTGAATATTTGCAGGACAATATCACTCACGTGAGTCGCGTTCATTATGTGATGTGGACCTGACTCACCTTGTTCTCTGTCTCGATGCATGCAAGTGGATGTGTCCACGGCTAGGACTGCATATTAATTTTTGTTGGACTTTTTATGCATTTTAAAAATACTTCATGTTTATGTTTTTAAGTTTACTCATTTTACTATTTAAGAAGAGTACATTCCTCCATGTGAAAGTCAAGAAGAATCCTTCCTCCGTTAGCTATGTGAGTCTTAAGAGGCGACTAAAATAACTGGAGCAAGGGGTTAGTAACCTTTTCTCTTGTTTAAATTACTAAATGTATAAAGAAAAGGGTTTCTTCTTTTTCAGGTCACTTTGCCTCAGTGGGAGATGGCCGGTGTCTTAAAAAATCGCGGCTTTTGTATATATGTATTACCGTATACTGTACTATATCATTATTTAATCCCATTTTATTATACCACAATTTTACTTTTGCTTTTTATATTTGCTTTTTAAAAACATTATTACCAGATGGTTTGATGGTAGGCGGGTGAATCAGCCTACTGACACTACCTCTAGTTCACCCGACTCCATCGCCTGGTTAACTCAGCCTACTGACACTACCTCTAGTTCACCTGACTCCATCGCCTGGTTAACTCAGCCTACTGACACTACCTCTAGTCCACCTGACTCCATCACCTGGTTTAACTCAGCCTACTGACACTACCTGGAGTCTACCTGAGAGAATTCAGGTCAACGCACCCGCGGCGGTCGTGACCAGGCCTCCTGTTGGACCAGGCCTGATCAACCAGGCTGTTACTGCTGGCCGCACGCAGTCCAACGTACGAACCACAACCCAGCTGGTCAGGTACCGACTTTAGGTGCCTGTCCAGTGCCTGCTTGAAGACACCCAGGGGTTTGTTGGTAATCCCCCTGATGTATGCTGGGAGGCAGTTGAACAATCTTGGGCCCCTGACACTTATTGTGTTGTCCCTCAACGTGCTAGTGGCACCCCTGCTCTTCATTGGGGGGATGTTACATCGCCTGCCGAGTCTTTTGCTTTCGTAGGGAGTGATTTTTGTGTGCAAGTTTGGTACTAAGCCCTCGAGAATTTTCCATGTGTATATAATAATGTATCTCTCCCGCCTGCGTTCTAGAGAGTACAGGTTTAGGAACTTCAAGCGTTCCCAGTAGTTGAGGTGGTTTATCGCACTTAAACCACGACTCCATCACCTGGTTTAACTCAGCCTACTGATACTAACTCTAGTCCTTACGACTCCATCACCTGGTTTAACTCAGCCTACTCACATTTCCTCTAATCCACAAGACTCCATCACTTGGTTTAACTCGGCCTATTGATATTACCTCTAGTCCACCCGAATCCATCGCCTGGTTTAACTCAGCCTACTGATACTACCTCTAGTCCACCCGACTCCATCACCTGGTTTAACTCAGCGTGCTGATACTACCTCTTGTCCACCTGACTCCATCACCTGGTTTAACTCAGCCTACTCACACTACCTCTAATCCACAAGACTCCATCACTTGGTTTAACTCGGCCTATTGATACTACCTCTAGTCCACCCGAATCCATCGCCTGGTTTAACTCAGCCTACTGATACTACATCTAGTCCACCCGATTCCATCACCTGGTTTAACTCGGCCTATTGATACTACCTCTAGTCCACCCGAATCCATCGCCTGGTTTAACTCAGCCTACTGATACTACTTCTAGTCCACCTCACTCCATTGACTGGTTTAACTTTGCCTACTGATACTAACTTTAGTCCCCTGACTTCATCACCTGGTTTAACTATGCCTACTGATACTACCTCCACTCCTCTCTCCTTTGCCTGGTTTAGCTCATCCTACTGATACTACCTCTAATCCACACGACTCCATCACCTGGTTTAACTATGCCTACTGATACTACCTCCACTCCTCTCTCCTTCGCCTGGTTTAACTCAGCCTACTGATACTACCTGTAGTAAAGCCGACTCCATCGCCTGGTTTAACTCAGCCTACTGATACTACCTGTAGTCCACCCGACTCCATCGCCTGGTTTAACTCAGCCTACCGCTCGTAAGTGCCAACGAATTGTAACGATTTATGGCTATTTTTGTTATTTTATACCAAATAATTTACATTACTCATTATTGGGTCATAAACAAGAGCTTCCAAGACGCTGGCTAAATATTCTAGACATTTTGGAGAATATATAGGATCTTTGATACTGTAAAATATGGTACCTCCAACAGCACTACTTACACTATACTACACTTTTATCTCTCCCTACCTCACCTACAATATTTGTGCCTGCGGGATCAACAACAGAAAATCACGTTAAGCCAATAATAACCCAACAAGAGCTACAATATAAATGTTAAGTCACTCTACAGCAAGACATCACACTCCACCACTCTTCAAAGACCTAAACCTACTTACTATACCTAACATTCACTCATACTATTGTGCTTATTATATATATAGAACAATAAATTCTAACATCAATCCAAAATACTTTGCTAAAAGTTATAATAGAACTACAGAACACATATTCATAATACCAGGCACAGAAATCTCTATGACATTCCCCGTTTCTAGTTTAACTTTTGTAAAAATTCAATGTCCATAAAAGGAGCCAAAATTAGGAACTCCCTAAATGAAACCTCCAGAGCCTCTCTATCCTCCCGCAGCTTCAAAGCTTCTGTAAAAAACAAACTCCTTTCACTAACCTATGCTGACACCATTTAAATCTGTTAAATGTGTTAAATGTCGAATCATTACACCGATTTAAATATGTTTAATGTGTTAAATGTGCTTTACAATTTCCTTAACCATAAATATGTCAATAAATATCTATATTCTTATTCTCATGTTTGTATACCTTCAGTAACAATACGCTTCCAACATATTCTGTAGAAACAATGAATCATGTTAGAACCACCAATTTAATGTTTGATGTGTTAAAAATGCTAAACACTCGCTCAACCACAAACATGTAAATAATTCAATAGTTTTTCTCATTACTTGCAATCATAATTCAGCCTTTAAGAAAATTTTTCTCCCTGTTTGTACAATTTTTAATGCCTAACTTTATGTTTGTATACCTACTCAGTACTCCACTTTGATCTTAGCTCAAGAGCCGAGAAGAATAAAAACACTAACTTTAAAAAGAAAAACTTTTGTTTTTCTTTTTAGTTCACCCTGACACAGAGGGATACGGCTGGTTTGTTGAATAAAACCTATTCATTAACCTATGTCTAATTCTTAAGTAGTCTGTAAGCATTAGTATTTACCTTCCCAAAATGCTCTACATGCTAATGGCTTACTTTGTGCTTAATATTTAATTACATGTAATATTACATTTTTTTTATACTGCAGAAATAAATAAAAGTTTGTTAATATAGAAGACAAACATTAGAATTCTGCCTTATGGTGCCCCAGTATAGAGAGATTGAATTGTTGATGCATTGTTGCTAATGATTCCAATGGCAGCGGCAGCGGCAACATCAACGGCTGCTCTTTAATATTTGCAGTCCCCTGGACCGATTTAAGCTCCATTGATGGCCTAATTACAAGTACCGCTGTATGATGATACGTGAAACTTCTAATGACCCAAGACAGCTGACGGTGATGTCAACAAACTGACCGAATTTGATTAAAAGATGACTGCCCGGCATACCAAACATCAACCCTTCTGCCAGATATTCAACCAGCTGCATCTTCACATCACCTTCGCCAGTATTCACATGGGAGGGAAACAAAGGAGAAAAAAGCTCCAAGTCAAGCCCCAAGCACCAAGGACGCTGTAACCACTCATGTCTACCTTGGAGGACGACATTGCATCATCCACCCCCTCCCCTCACCAATGCCCGGGCGACAAAACATAAACACTAATCATGGCGAACGAGCCCAAGTCATTCCCAGGATTCAGCCAATATTCATCCTTGCCCATTCCTCACCTCCTAGCTGACCGAACCCCATCAACCATTACATACACACAAGAACTCTTCACCCCAACCGACGGCACTGACTACAGCTTATCAACATCCCCAGGTATAGCACCGGTTCACAGTCCTCTTCAACAATACACCATTCAGAAGATTTTACATGAAAATTATTTCCTCAAACTACAAAATGAAATAACAAAAAAGGCACAATACCGTGACTGGAACAATACACACACAACCCGCACATATAAAAGAGAGGAGCTTACGACGACGTTTCGGCCCGACTTGGACCATTTACAAAGTCACACTAACACACAGAGACAGAGGAAGGGTATTTATAGGCAGGCAGACAGGGGAGGGTACAAGAGAGTGGGGAAATGTAGGAGTAGTGGTAGTAGTGGTAGTAGTAAAGGTAGTAGTAAAGGTAGTAGAGTAGACAGTCATATGGGAAGGAGCACTGCTCTCTCCCGACCTGTAAGATGCTTAGTCTTGATGTCGAGTCCCTCTTCACTAATGTCCCTCTGGATGATGTCCTTAATTTTCTCGGAGAGAAGGCCAATGTAGGGTTACTTCATCTCCCTATACCTACTGATGTCTTTCTTGATCTTATCCGACTTTGCGTGGACTCTAACTCCTTTTCCTTTCAAGGTAAATATTATTCTCAAACCTTTGGTGTCGCTATGGGCTCTCCTCTATCTCCTGTTCTTGCTAATCTTTATATGGAATACTTCGAGACTGTTCTTCTTCCCACTATTGATGTACGTCCTTCCTCTGGCTCCGCTATGTAGATGACATCTTTGCTCTTTGGCCTCATGACTTAAGTCTCTTCCAACCTTTTCTTGATGCTCTTAATAATCTTGCCCCTTCCATTAAGTTTAAAGCTGATTGGGAATCTAATTCTTTGCTTCCTTTCCTTGATGTTCATGTCCACCGTTCAGTTACAGGTTTTGCCTTCTCCGTGTACCGCAAGCCTATGCACAGTGGCATGTACATTCATTACTTCTCTTATCATGCCTCCTCTGTCAAGAAGAGTGTTCTTATCTCCCTCTTTCTCCGTGCTCTCCGCATCTGTGATCCTCAGTTTCTTGAAGCAGAAATTTCCACTCTTCATAATTCTTTTTCCCGCCTGGGCTACCCTTCCCATTTCATAGACTCTGCTTTCTCTCGTGCTAAACGGACTTTCTTCTCTCCTAAACCCTCTACTCCTGAGAACTCTCCAGTCCTCTGCCTTCCCTACATCTCTGGTCTCTCTAATCTCAGCAACTCTCTCCGTTCCTTAGACATCAAACTTACCTTTCGCCAAACTAACACTCTTCGCACTAATCTAGTTCATACCTCCCCTACCTCCACAGATTCTCCTGGTGTCTACTCTATTTCTTGCTCCTCCTGTCCTCTTCAGTACTTCGGAGAAACTGGCCGATCTCTTTCTGACAGACTCAGGGAGCACAAAAATAGTGTTAGGCTTGCCGACACTAATAATGCTCTTTTCTGTCATGTCAGAGATCACAGTCATCCCATTGATTGGTCTTCTGCTAAAACTGTCTACCCTACGTCTAACTTTCATAGTCGCCGCCTGGTTGAATCCTCCCTTATACACAACTTTCCCTGTATGAATCTTAGCCCTGGCTTTGTCTCTGTTGATGCTTTCCTCTCTCATTACATTGTTAAATGCTCTAAACTTCAGAACACCCGTGACTTAACCTGATTCCTTCCCTGTCTTATCTTCCCCCTTCTCCTTTTTTCTCCTTGGGTTTTCCTTTCTTTCTGTTCTTTCTTTTGCCTTGTATTTTCCTTCATTTTTTCGCTTTTCTTCCCTCTCGTACCCCCCTTGCGGGCCGCTAGCCTCATAGCAGTGCTCCTTCCCATATGACTCTCTACTACCTTTACTACTACCTTTACTACTACCACTACTACCACTACTCCTACATTTCCCCACTCTCTTGTACCCTCCCCTGTCTGCCTGCCTATAAATACCCTTCCTCTGTCTCTGTGTGTTAGTGTGACTTTGTAAATGGTCCAAGTCGGGCCGAAACGTCGTCGTAAGCTCCTCTCTTTTATATGTGCGGGTTGTGTGTGTACAAAATGAAACCTATGGAAAAAGGATTACAGACATAGAATGCTCTCTAGTAACCCATAACTCTAGGATTATTGTACAGGAAACAAAAGTAACAAACTTGACAACAAAGACCCAACAACACGCAGACATGCAAACAACTTTCATTAGCCCCACTAAACAACTAGCTTCCCTAACAACTAAGTTATCAGAGGCTGAACGAGACTGGAGGACAAACAAGGACTCTCAATGGAGTACATGCCTACAGAATCAAAGGGACTTGCTGGAACATGATAAATTGCAAGATGCTGTTATTGTAAACAGTCGCACCTTACCAACAGACACAAACAGTCGCAGCTTACTAGCAGACACAAACCAGGACAAATTCACACAAAATGTTCATCAACTAATCAAAGATAAGATACAGATTAACATTGGAGCTGCCCATATTAAGGATGCCTGACTGCTTGGCAGACCGAGTCAAAAACAAAGTATGATGCTAAGATATCACTCACTAGGCCGAAAAAAGGACCTTATAGATTCTTCCATCCAGACAAATTGTGGAGTGTTTGTTAATGAATGTTTTACAAGAAAGCGACGAAACCTACTATACAGACTTTGTAAACTCAAACGTGATAATAGTGATAGAATTAAAAAATGTTTCACTCGTGATAGCACAATCATAGTGAGACAGTCAGACATGAGTCTGACAGTGCCTTAATTAATTCATTGTTCTTTTTTTTCTATCTCCTACATTGATAACACTATTATCAGTTAAAAGATTACATTGAAAAGTATTATGCACTCATTTGTCTAGCAAAAAAGGGTATACATTAGGGAGCATTGAAATTTTGGTCAAAGCTGCACTCTTCAGGCATTTTTCCTTATATACATCTTAGATTCAGTGCCAAATATGAAGTTGATTGGTTTAGGTTCAGCCTACAGGATTTGCGACTGAAATGTTTGAATATATCTGTATTACTGAGTAGCGCAGCGCAGTGTTATATGTACTGTATCTATGTACTCTGCAGTATTTATAAACATTAACTAACTTTCTCAGTGATTATGCTGGAGCTGCCATTGCTACCGCCACCTTAATGGACTATGGCATTATCACCAAGGACGACAAAAGTCAAGTTATTGGACCACAGAAGTTACGAGATGCCAGACAAAAATACTGAATGGAGAGGCAAGAAAATGAGCAGCAAACTTGGAAAATATCACATCACTGTATTTTAATGGTAAGAAGACCTCCACTCGTGTAATGACAAAGAATGAGAAGAAAAAGAAATGGAGTCCAAAGAGAGTGGTGAAAGATCATTACGTCATCATAATGGAGCCCGGCACTGAATATCTCACTCATGTGACTCCCAAGTCAGGCCATGGAAAGGAGATTGCCAAGACTATACATTTCTGGTGGAACAGAAACTAACTCGGCAGCTGTTGTATGTGTTGGTAGTGACAGAACCAATTGACTGGAAGACTGAACTCAAAACTGAGCCTCCTTTCATTGCTTCTCTATCAGATCAAGAGGTTCTGAAAATTATTGAGACTCCACTGGAGGTGCCCAAGTGACCAAACAACACTCAAACTGTTGAGAGAGGGATATATATATATATATATATATATATATATATATATATATATATATATATATATATATATATATATATATATATATATATATATATATATATATATATTATATATATTATATGTCGTGCCGATTAGGTAAAACTCGCGATTTTGGCTTAAATAGCAACGCTCACCTTGCCATATAAGACAAGTGAAAATTTGTGTATGCAATAATTTCGCCAAAATCATTCTGAACATAACGAAAAAAATATATTTCAATGTGTTTGTTTATTATTAAATTAATGTTAACGTATCTAAAATATATTTAGTTGGGTTAGGCTAAATTAAATTGCGCTTGTTGTAATAAGGTTAGGTAGGTTTTCAAAGTTTCTCTTGGTACAAAATTATTAATTTTTACTTTAACATAAATGAAAAAAATATATCTTTAAACGTATAAGAGAAAATTTTAGAAAGGACTTAATTTTAAATGAGTTCTTGCTAATTGACCAGTTTTACCTAATCGGCACGACATATATATATATATATATATATATGTCGTGCCGATTAGGTAAAACTTGCGATTTTGGCTTAAATAGCAACGCTCACCTTGCCATATAAGACAAGTGAAAATTTTTGTATGCAATAATTTCGCCAAAATCATTCTGAACATAACGAAAAAAATATATTTCATTGTGTTTTTTATTATTAAATTAATGTTAACGTATCTAAAATATATTTAGTTGGGTTAGGCTAAATTAAATTGCGCTTGTTGTAATAAGGTTAGGTAGGTTTTCAAAGTTTCTCTTGGTACAAAATTATAAATTCTTACATTAACATAAATGAAAAAAATATATCTTTAAACGTATAAGAGAAAATTTTAGAAAGGACCTAATTTTAAATGAGTTCTTGCTAATTGACCAGTTTTACCTAATCGGCACGACATATATGTCGTGCCGATTAGGTAAAACTGGTCAATTAGCAAGAACTCATCTAAAATTAAGTCCTTTCTCAAATTTTCTCTTATACGTTTAAAGATATATTTTTTTCATTTATGTTAATCTCCAGGACTCAAGTCCGGCCTGCCGGTTTCCCTGAATCCCTTCATAAATGTTACTTTGCTCACACTCCAACAGCACGTCAAGTATTAAAACACATTTGTCTCCATTCACTCCTATCAAATACGCTCACACATGCTAGCTGGAAGTTCAAGCCCCTCGCACACAAAACCTCCTTTAAGCCCTCCCTCCAACCTTTCCTAGGCCGACCCCTACCCCGCCTTCTCTCCACTACAGATTTATACACTCTCGAAGTCATTCTGTCTCGTTCCCTTCTCTCTACATGTCCGAACCACCTCAACAACCCCTCCTCAGCTCTCTGGATAATAGTTTTGGTAATCCCGCACCTCCTCCTAATTTCCAAACTCCAAATTCTCTGCATTATATTCACACCACTCATTGACCTCAGACATGACATCTCCACTGCCTCCAGCCTTCTCCTCATTGCAACATTCATCACCCATGCTTCACACTCATATAAGAGTGTTGGTATAACTATACTCTCATACATTCCCCTCTTTACTTCCATGGACAAGGTTCTTTGTCTCCACAGACTCCGAAGTGCTCCACTCACCCTTTTTCCCCTCATCAATTCTATGATTCACCTCATCCTTTATATATATATGTATATATATATATATATATATATATATATATATATATATATATATATATATATATATATGTCGTGCCGATTAGGTAAAACTGGTCAATTAGCAAGAACTCATCTAAAATTAAGCCCTTTCTAAATTTTTCTCTAATACGTTTAAAGATATATTTTTTTCATTTATGTTAATGTAAGAATTTATAATTTTGTACCAAGAGAAACTTTGAAAACCTACCTAACCTTATTACAACAAGCGCAATTTAATTTAGCCTAACCCAACTAAATATATTTTAGATACGTTAACATTAATTTAATAATAAACAAACACAATGAAATATATTTTTTCGTTATGTTCAGAATGATTTTGGCGAAATTATTGCATACACAAATTTTCACTTGTCTTATATGGCAAGGTGAGCGTTGCTATTTAAGCCAAAATCGCAAGTTTTACCTAATCGAACGACATATATATATATATATATATATATATATATATATATATATATATATATATATATATATATATATATATATATATATATATATATATATATATATATATATAGTCGTGCCGATTAGGTAAAACTTGCGATTTTGGCTTAAATAGCAACGCTCACCTTGCCATATAAGACAAGTGAAAATTTGTGTATGCAATAATTTCGCCAAAATCATTCTGAACATACCGAAAAAATATATTTCATTGTGTTTGTTTTTATTAAAATAATGTTAACGTATCTAAAATATATTTAGTTGGGTTAGGCTAAATTAAATTGCGCTTGTTGTAATAAGGTTAGGTAGGTTTTCAAAGTTTCTCTTGGTACAAAATTATAAATTCTTACATTAACATAAATGAAAAAAATATATCTTTAAACGTATAAGATAAATTTTTAGAAAGGACTTAATTTTAGATGAGTTCTTGCTAATTGACCAGTTTTACCTAATCGGCACGACATATATATATATATATATATATGTCGTGCCGATTAGGTAAAACTTGCGATTTTGGCTTAAATAGCAACGCTCCCCTTGCCATATAAGACAAGTGAAAATTTGTGTATGCAATAATTTCTCCAAAATCGTTCTGAACATAACGAAAAAAATATATTTCATTGTGTTTGTTTATTATTAAATTAATGTTAACGTATCTAAAATATATTTAGTTGGGTTAGGCTAAATTAAATTGCGCTTGTTGTAATAAGGTTAGGTTTATTTTCAAAGTTTCTCTTGGTACAAAATTATAAATTCTAACATTAACATAAATGAAAAAAAAATATATCTTTAAACGTATAAGAGAAAATTTTAGAAATGACTTAATTTTAAATGAGTTCTTGCTAATTGACCAGTTTTACCTAATCGGCACGACATATATATATATATATATATATATATATATATATATATATATATATATATATATATATATATATATATATAATATATATATATATTTGCCATGCATAGAAAACTTCATTAAATGAACTCATCTAAAATTAATCTTTTCTAAAATTCTTTATACGTTTAAACATAATTTTCATTTATTAATTAATAATTTTGTACCAAGAACTTTGAAAACCTACTAACCTTATCAACAAGCCAATTTAATTTAGCCTAACCCAATAAATATATTTTAGATACGTTAACATTATTTAATAATAACAAACACAATGAAATATATTTTTCGTTATGTTCAGAATGATTTTGGCGAAATAATGCATACACAAATTTTCACTTGTCTATATATGAGGTGAGCGTTGCTATTTAAGCCAAAATCATAGTTTTATAATCGGCACGACATATATATATATATATATATATATATATATATATATATATATATATATATATATATATATATGCCCATGTTCCACACTAAGAAAGACTTCACTTATAACTTGTAATAGTTTAAAATTAAATAGTTGATGATTGATAACCCATGTACATTTGATTATGCAGTCTTCACAACCAAAAATTATATAAACATTGTACACTTAATTATTATCCTGAAAACAAATAATTTATAACTAATTGCTTTTAATGATGTATAATTTGACGAAAAGTCGATCGCGATGCTGCAGGGTAAATGGGCATGAAATTTTGCACAGAAGTTTGTTGTGACCTTACAAATAATGTCTGAAAAGTGCAGTTTGCATCTTTAAAATTTGTATTTTTTCAATGCTCCCTAGTTTTATAGCATTTTTGAATATTTATTATTTATTTACATATTTTTAAAAAATCCCATTAAAAATCTATAAAAATCAATACTTTTATTGAATATTTCATATTATTTTTAAAAAATACTTGAAATATTAAAAAGCTCAGAAAAATGTGCTAAAATGGTATTTTATTGCATATTTCGACGTTTTAGAGCAGTTTGAGTGCTTTTCTGGCAAAACTCATTTTTTAGCTAAAATACTTAGATTATCAAACTTTTAAATAGAATTTCTACTGCAATTGAAATTTATGGGAAAAGTAAGCAAAATTTTATGATTTTCTTTTAGGAAGCTTACTCATAAGTGTATTTTATCTAAAAAAGTAGTTTTTCAGAATATACTTGAAAATGCCTTGAATCGTCAAAAAATACAATAAAATCAAGTTTTATAGCATTTTTTAATATTTATTATTTATTTACATATTTTTAAAAAATCCCATTAAAAATCTAAAAAAATCAAAACTTTTATTGAATTTTTCATATTATTTTTTCAAAAAATACTTGAAATATTAAAAAGCTCAGAAAAATGAGCTGAAATGGTATTTTATTACATACTTCGACGTTTTAGAGCGGTTTGAGTGCTTTTCTGGCAAAGCTCAATTTTTAGCTAAAATACTTAGATTATCAAACTTTTAAATAGAATTTCTACTGCAACTGAAATTTTTGAGAAAAGTAAGCAAAATTTTATGATTTTCTTTTAGGAAGCTTACTCATAGGTGTATTTCATCTAAAAAAAATAGTTTTTCAGAAAATCCTTGAAAATGCCTTAAATCGTCAAAAAATGCAATAAAATAACGTTTTGTACCATTTTTGAATATTTATAATTATTTACATATTTTTAAAAATCCCATTAAAAATCTATAAAAACAATAATAATTTAGAATATTTCATATTATTTTCAAAAATACTGAAACATTAAAAGCTCAGAAAAATATGCTAAATGGTATTTTATGTGAAACATATTTCAAAATTTAGAGCGATTTGAGTGCTTTTCTGCAAAGACAATTTTACTAAAATATTAGATTTTCAAACTTTTAAATAGAATTTACTCAATGAAATTTTGAAAGAATGCAAAATTTTATGATTTTTTTGAAGCTTACTCATAGGTGATATTTCTATCTAAAAAATATAGTTTTTCAGAAAATCTTGAAATTTAAAATCGTCAAAATCAATAAAATAACTTTTATAGCATTTTGAATATATTAATTATTTACATATTTTTAAAATCCCATTAAAAATCTTAAAATAAATTTATAATTAGAATATTTCATATTATTTTCAAAATAATGAAAATTAAAGCTCAGAAAAATGCTAAATGGCATTTTATAGCATATTTGAATTTTAATACGGTTTAATGCTTTTCATAAAACTATTTTAGCTAAATACTTAAGATTTTCAAACTTTTAATAGAATTTTACTGCAATTGAAATTTATGAAAAGTAGCGAAATTTTATGATTGTTTTTTGAGGAAGCTTAACTCATAGGTATATATCTAAAAAATAAGTTTTTCAGAAATTTTCATGAATCGCAAAATGCAATAAAATCAAGATTTATAGATTTTTGAATATTATAATTATTTACATATTTTATAAAATCCATTAAAATCTATAAAACATTTTAGTATTCTTACTATTCAAACATTTGAAGATTTTCTGAAAACTATTTAGATAAAATATCTGAAATGGTATTTATAAAGAATCTTAAATTTCTAATGCTTTTCCATAAATCATTTTGCTAGAATATTAAATTGATAATCTACTTTTACAAAATGAGTTTCCTACTCAATCGAAATATGAATAAAATGAAATTTTATGATTTTTCTGGAGCTTATCATGTATTTGAAAATAATATAAATATCAATAAAATTTGATTTTATAGATTTTAATGATTTTTAAATTATTAATAATTATAAATATTAAAATGCTATAAAACTTATTTTATTGCATTTTTGACGATTTAAGGCATTTTAAGGATTTTCTGAAAACTATTTTTAGATAAAATCCACCTATGAGTAAGCTTCCTAAAAGAAAATCATAAATTCTTGCTTTTCCCATAAATTTCAATTGCAGTAGAAATTCTATTTAAAAGTTTGAAAATCTACGTATTTTAGCTAAAAATGAGTTTTGCCAGAAAAGCACTCAAACCGCTCTAAACGTCGAAATATGCAATAAAAACGATTTTAGCATTTTTCTGAGCTTTTAATGTTTCATGTATTTTTGGAAAATAATATGAAATATTCTAAATTAATATGATTTTTATAGATTTTTAATGGGATTTTTAAAAATATGTAAATAATTAATAAATATTCAAAATGCTATAAAACTTGATTTTATTTTGACGATTTAAGGCATTTTCAAGGATTTTCTGAAAACACTATTTTTTTAGATAAAATATACCTATGAGTAAGCTTCCTAAAAGAAAATCATAAAATTTGCTTATTTTCCCATAAATTTCAATTGCAGTAGAAATTCTATTAAAAGTGTGATAATCTAAGTATTTTAGCTAAAAAGAGTTTTGCCAGAAAAGCACTCAAACCGCTCTAAAACTCGAAATATGCCATAAAAGATTTTAGCCATTTTCTGAGTTTTTAATGTTTCAAAAATTATTTTATAGATTTTTAATGGGATTTTTAAAAATATGTAAATAATTATAAATATTCAAAAATGCTATAAAACTTATTTATTGCATTTTTGACGATTTAAGGCATTTTCAAGGATTTCTGAAAACTATTTTTTAATAAAATATACTCTGAGTAAGCTCCTAAAGAAAATCATAAAATTTTGCTTACTTTTCCATAAATTTCAATTGAGTAGAAATTCTATTTAAAAGTGTGATAATCTAAGTATTTTAGCTAAAAAGAGTTTTGCAGAAAACACTCAAACCGCTCTAAAACGTCGAAATATGCAATAAATACGATTTTAGCACATTTTCTGAGCTTTTTAATGTTTCATGTATTTTTCGAAAATAATATGAAATACTCTATAAAATATTGATTTTTATAGATTTTTAATGGGATTTTTAAAAATATGTAAATAATTAATAATATTAAAAATGCTATAAAACTTGATTTTATTGCATTTTGACGATTTAAGGCATTTTCAAGGATTTTCTGAAAACTATTTTTTAGATAAAATAACCTGAGTAAGCTTCCTAAAAGAAAATCATAAAATTTTGCTAACTTTTCCCATAAATTTCAATTGCAGTAGAAATTCTATTTAAAAGTTTGAAAATCTAGGTATTTTATCTAAAAAATGAGTTTTGTCAGAAAAGCACTGAAACCGCTCTAAAACGTCGAAATATGCCATAATATGCAATTTTAGGCCATTTTTCTGAGCTTTTTAATGTTTCATGTATTTTTGGAAAATAATATTAAATATTCTAAATTAATATTGATTTTTATTGATTTTTATTGGGATTTTTTAAAAATATGTAAATAATTTATAAATATTCAAAAATGCTATAAAACTTGATTTTATTGCATTTTTTGACGATTTAAGGCATTTTCAAGGATTTTCTGAAAAACTATTTTTTAGATAAAATATACCTATGAGTAAGCTTCCTAAAAGAAAATCATAAAATTTTGCTTACTTTTCCCATAAATTTCAATTGCAGTAGAAATTCTATATAAAAGTGTGATAATCTAAGTATTTTAGCTAAAAAATGAGTTTTGTCAGAAAGCACTCAAACCGCTCTAAAACGTCGAAATATGCTATAAAATGCAATTTTAGGCCATTTTTCTGAGCTTTTTAATGTTTCATGTATTTTTGGAAAATAATATGAAATATTCAAAATTAATATTGATTTTTATAGATTTTTAATGGGATTTTTTAAAAATATGTAAATAATTAATAAATATTCAAAAATGCTATAAAACTTGATTTTATTGCATTTTTTGACGATTTAAGGCATTTTCAAGGATTTTCTGAAAAACTATATTTTTTAGATAAAATCCACATATGAGTAAGCTTCCTGAAAGAAAATCATAAAATTTTGCTTACTTTTCCCATAATTTTCAATTGCAGTAGAAATTCTATATAAAAGTGTGATAATCTAAGTATTTTAGGTAAAAATGAGTTTTGTCAGAAAAGCACTCAAAGCGCTCTAAAACGTCGAAATATGCTATAAAATGCAATTTTAGGCCATTTTTCTGAGCTTTTTAATGTTTCATGTATTTTTGGAAAATAATATGAAATATTCAAAATTAATATTGATTTTTATAGATTTTTAATGGGATTTTTTAAAAATATGTAAATAATTTATAAATATTCAAAAATGCTATAAAACGTTATTTTATTGCATTTTTGACGATTTAAGGCATTTTCAAGGATTTTCTGAGAAACTATTTTTTAGATAAAATATACCTATGAGTAAGCTTCCTAAAAGAAAATCATAAAATTTTGCTTACTTTTCCCATAAATTTCAATTGTAGTAGAAATTCTATTTAAAAGTGTGATCATCTAGTATTTTAGCTAAAAAAAGAGTTTTTTCCAGAAAAACACTCAAACCGCTCTAAACGTCAAAATATGCAATAAAATACATTTTAGCACATTTTTTTGAGCTTTTTTTAAAGTTTCATGTATTTTTGAAAATAATATGAAATATTCTAAATAATATTATTTTTATAGATTTTTAATTGGGGGTTTTTTAAAAAAATGTAAATAATTAATAAATATTCAAAAATGCTATAAAACTTGATTTTATTGCATTTTTTGGGTTTAAGGCATTTTCAAGGATTTTCTGAAAAACTATTTTTAGATAAAATAACCTATGAGTAAGCTTCCTAAAAGAAAATCATAAAATTTTGCTTATTTTCCCCTAAATTTCAATTGCAGTGAAATTCTATTTAAAAAATTGAAATCTGTATTTAGCTAAAAAGGTTTTTCCAAAAGCATCAAACCCCTCTAAAAGTCGAAATATGCAAAAAATACATTTTTGCACATTTTTTTGACTTTTTAATGTTTCATGTTTTTAAAAAAATTTTATTTTTTAAAAAAAATTTTTAAAATGGGATTTTTAAAATATGTAAATAAATTTTAAAAATTCAAAAAAGCTATAAAACTTGATTTATTGCATTTTTTTTTTACATTTAAAGGTTTTTTAAAATTTTTTAAACATATTTTTTGATAAAATACCTGAAAGCTTCCTAAAAAAAAATCTAAATTTTCAAATTTTTCCCCTAAATTTCAATTGCAGTAAAAATTTTATTTAAAGTTTGAAAACAGTATTTTGCTAAAAAAAAGGGTTTTCCAAAAAAGCCCAAACCCCTAAAAAGTCGAAATATGCAATAAAAATTAATTTTTCACATTTTCTGACTTTTTTAAAGTTTCATTATTTTTTGAAAATAATATGAAATATCTTTAAAAAATATTGATTTTTTTAGATTTTTAATGGGATTTTTTTTAAAAAATGTAAATAATTAAAAAATATTAAAAATGCTATAAAACTTATTTATTGCATTTTTTTACATTTTAAGGGATTTTCAAGATTTTCAAAACTATTTTTTAGATAAAAACCCCCTATGAGTAAGCTTCCTAAAAAAAACATAAAATTTTTCTAACTTTCCCATAAATTTCAATTGGTAGAAATTTATTTAAAAATTTTAAAATCTAGGTATTTTGTAAAAT
>WNWK01017805.1:0-41532 GCA_009830355.1 Cherax destructor
TTGAGCTCAAAGTAGCGAAAATGTTTGATTTTTGACGATGTTCAAGAGTAAACAAATCACACAATGCGTCCAATACACATCAACTGGCGAGTCTAATATTCATGCACAAGTGCTCTGATATTGTTTATACTATTTTTACAATGATGCAGTTGTATACATAACAGAAAATCTTCTAATTTTTTGTGAGAATAAAAATTCAAAATGATAAGCAAAAGTAATGTAAGAGGGGCCTGGAAACGTGACTAATGAACAGAGAAGATGTTATTTTAGTGCCAGGAATGTCTGCCTTGTTTATTCTGGACCTTATTTTGAAATTGGCATCGTTTGAAATTTGTGTGAAATTGGCCAAATTGCCATTTTCTGACCACTATTTTGGGTAGTTGTAATTGGTAAACAGGCGATTTCTTGTACTCAGTCGATAGAAAAAATGGAGTTCTAGCGAAATAGCTATAATTTTAGTAGACTGAAACATTGGAATTTGCTGAAAATAGGGCTCAAAGTGGGCGAAATCGCCGATGCGTAAATGTCATCCATACCGATAACTTCGCGAAAGCATAATTCCATTAGTTTTGATCAAATTTCATAATTTTTGAGGCGTTATGATCGGAAAAAAGATTCTCTATCATTTCATAAGAAAAAAAATATATATTTTTTTTTAAATTTTTGGACCTTGAGAACGAGTTAATATATGAAGGCCTCTAAAATGCCATAAAAAGTTTCTATTTGAGACACCCCTCAAGAACATCTCTCAAGGTCATAACTATAATATCTATAGGGCTACTTACTGCATTTTATGTCATAAATATATCTTATTTCTGAGATGGACTGGAAACAGATAATATATGGGTTTTAATATAAAAAGATACAATAGAGTATACACTACAGAAGTTGCATACTTCTCAGAGTACAGTGGACCCCCGCCTAACGAGCACCCCGGAAATCGTACAATTATGTAAGTATAATATTGTAAGTGCTTGTGGAAGTGTATTTTTGGGGGTCTGAAATAGACTAACCTACGTGACATTATTTCTTAAGGAAGTAAACTCGTTCGTAATGGCACTTGAGCAGGCTTCTGAAATGAATTTTGATCGTTAGGCGGGGGTCCACTGTATATATTTGAGGAAAGTATGCTAAAAAACATATTTCTAGTGTAAAAATATCTATGGCAATATAGAAGTGAAGCACTATACATTGTAAAAAGGTACAATGATACAAGCACTGTATCTGAAGGTACAGAACACTATTCAATGTTTTATTGCAGAGACATGGACAACAGCATAGAGATTACTGTAAATACTTACTGTGCTAAAACTCTATCACTTACCTGCACATTCAACCAAGAACACTTGTCCAGCTTTGGGTGAAGTTACATGGGGCACAATGGCTCTTGATAAAGCCTCTTCTTCACTGTCTAGGGAAATAAGTTCAAAGACTTGTTATATTTGTAGATCTGGTAGCTTACAAAGAAGTACTTTTAAAATTAAATATACTAATATATACAGTGGTACCTCGGTTAACGATATTTTTTCGTTCCAGAATGCTGTTCAAGTGACATTACCAAACGAATTTATCCCCATAAGGAATAATGTAAAATAGACTAGTCCTTTTAGACCCGCAAAAATACACTTACAAAAAGCATTTAAAAAATAAATTTACATAAAAGGACGAGTTTGGGGACCATCGTTAACCGAGGTACCACTGTACTATACTACTATGTATATATAAATATACTACAGTGGACCCACGGTTTTCGTACTGCTCCAAACTCGAACAATTATGTAAGTGTATTTTTGTAAGTGCTTTTGTAAGTGTATATTTGGGGGTCTAAAAGGACTAATCTAATTTACATTATTCCTTATGGGAACAAATTCGTTCAGTAACGGCACTTGAACAGCATTCTGCAACGAATTATGGCCGATAACCGGGGATCCACTGTATATATATATGTACTACTACGAGCAAAATTCATTCCAGAAGCCTGCTCAAGTGCCATTACCGAACGAATTTACTCCCTTAAGAAATAATGTCAAGTAGGTTAGTCCATTTCAGAACCCCAAAAATACACTTACAAAAGCACTTACAATATTATACTGTACTTACATAATTGTACGATTTCCGGGGTGCTCGTTACTCGGGGGTCCACTGTACAGTGGAACCCCGAGTTTCGGTCACCTCAGAAATCGAACAATTATGTAAGTGTAATATTGTAAGTGCTTTTGTAAGAGTATTTTTAGGGGTCTGAAATGGACTAACCTACTTGACATTATTTCTTAAGGAAGTAAATTCATTCGGTAATGGCACTTGAGCAGCCTTCTGGAATGAAATATGACCAAAACTCGGGGTCCACTGTATATACGTATACAGTGGTACCCCGAGTTTTGTACTTTATTCGTTCCAGAAGGCTGTTCGAGTGCCGTTACCGAACGAATTTGTTCCCATAAGGAATAATGTAAATTAGATTAGTCCGTTTCAGACCCCCAAAAATACACTTACAAAAGCACTTACAATAATACACTTACATAATTGTTTGAGTTGAGAGCTGTACAAAAACCGAGGTACCACTGTATATACACTGGACCCCTGGATTACGTCATTATTTCGTTCCAGAATGCTGTTCAAGTGCCGTTACCGAACGAATTTGTTTCCATAAGGAATAATGTAAATTAGTCCTTTTAGACCCCCAAAAATACACTTACAAAAGCACTTACAAAAATACACTTACATAATTGTTCGAGTTTGTAGCAGTATGTAATCCGAGGGTCCACTGTATACATATACATACAGTGGTACCCCAAGTTTCGGCCACCTCCCAACTCAAACAATTATGTAAGTGTATTATTGTAAGTGCTTTTCTAAGTGTATTTTTGCGGGTCTGAAACGGACTAATCTAAGTTACATTATTCCTTATGGGAACAAATTAGTTCGGTAACTGCACTCGAACAGCCTTCTGGAACGAATTATGGCCGAAACTCAGGGTTCCACTCTGGACCCCCGGAGTTCATCGTTAATTCATTCCAGAATGCTGCTCAAGTGCCGTTACAGAACGAATTTGTTCCCATAAGGAATAATGTAAATTAGATTAGTCCTTTTAGACCCCCAAAAATACACTTACAAAAGCACTTGCAAAAATACACTTACATAATTGTTCGAGTTTGGAGCAGTACGAACTCCAGGGGTCCACTGTACATATATATGTACAATATAATAATAATAATAATAATAATAATAATAATATTTATTTGGACATGATACAAAGAATTACATTTGGTTATTGAGATTACATGAAGTGTACATGCCAAAAGCCCCTAGTATGCAGGGCATTTTATACTACAGTGGTACCTCGGGTTACGAGCTTAATTCATTCCAGAAAACTGTTCGAGTGCCGATACCGAACAAATTTGTTCCCATAACGAATAATGTAAATTAATCTGTTTCAGACCCCCAAAAATACACTTACAAAAGCACTTACAAAAATTCACTTACATAATTGTTCGAGTTGGAAGCTGTTCGTATCCCGAGGTACCACTGTGAGTGTACTCACCTAATTGTACTCACCTAATTGTGATTGCAGGGGTCGAGACTCAGCTCCTGGCCCCGCCTCTTCGCTGTCCGCTACTGGGTCTCTGCTCTCCCTGCTCCATGAGCTTTATCATACCTTGTCTTAAAACTATGTATGGTTCCTGCCTCCACTATATCTTTCTCTTGACTATTCCACTTCCTGACTACTCTGTGGCTGAAGAAATGCTTCCTAACATCCCTTTGACTCATCTGAGTCTTCAGCTTCCAGTTGTGTCCCCTTGTTTCTGTGTTCCCTGTCTGGAACATCCTGTCACTGTCTATCTTGTCAATTCCCCGCAGTATTTTGTATGTCGTTATCATGTCTCCTCTGACCCTTCTTTCCTCCAGTGTTGTTAGTCCTATTTCCCTCAACCTTTCTTCATAGGACAGACCCCTGAGTTGTGGAACTAACCTTGTCGCAAACCTTTGCACTTTCTCTAGTTTCTTTACGTGCTTGACCAGGTGTGGGTTCCAGACTGGTGCTGCATATTCTAGTATGGGCCTGACGTATACGGTGTACAGTGTCTTGAACGATTCCTTGTTAAGGTAACGGAACGCTAATCTTAGGTTTGCAAGACGCCCATATGCTGCCGCAGTTATCTGGTTGATGTGTGCCTCCGGAGACGTGTTTGGCATTATACTCACCCCAAAGTCTTTCTCCTTTGCTGAGGTTTGTAGCCTTTGTCCGCCTAGCCTGTACTCTGTCAGCGGTCTTCTTTGCCCTTCTCCGATCTTCATGACTTTGCATTTGGTGGGATTGAATTCGAGAAGCCAGTTGCTAGACCAGATGTCAAGCTTGTCCAGGTCTGTTTGAAGTCCTGCTTGGTCCTCTTCCGATGTGATTCTCCTCATTAATTTCACATCATCTGCGAACAGAGACACTTCTGAGTCTATCCCGTCCGTCATGTCATTTACATATACCAAGAATAACACTGGTCCTAGGACTGACCCCTGCGGTACACCGCTCATCACAGGCGCCCACTGTGATACCTCATCACGCACCATGACCCGTTGTTGCCTCCCTGTGAGGTATTCCCTGATCCATTCCAGTGCCCTTCCTGTTATACATGCTTGTTCTTCCAACTTCTTTACTAATCTCATGTGAGGAACTGTGTCGAAGGCCTTCCTGCAGTCCAGGAAAATGCAATCAACCCACCCTTCTCTCTCTTGCCTTACCTCTGTTACTTTATCATAGAACTCTAGGAGGTTTGTTACACAGGATTTGCCTTCCCGGAATCCGTGCTGTCTGGTGTTTATTATCCTGTTCAGCTCGAGGTGCTCCACCATTCTTTTCCTGATGATTTTCTCCAGGACTTTGCACACTATACACGTAAGTGACACCAGTCTATAGTTTAGTGCCTCTTTTCTGTCTCCTTTTTTAAAGATGGGGACTACGTTGGCCTTCTTCCATACCTCAGGTAGCTGCCCAGTTTCAAGGGATGTGTTGAATATTATGGTAAGTGGCACACTCAGTACCTCAGCTCCTTCCCGAAGAACCCACGGGGAGATATTGTCCGGACCCATCGCCTTTGAGGTATCGAGGTCACTGAGTAACTGCTTCACCTCCTCCTCAGTTGTGTGTATGCCCTCCAGCACTTGATACATCCTTTGTTGGTGATGCACCCCGTCCTGTCTACCCAGCTGCCTTCCTTCCTCCACTGTGAATACTTCCTTAAACCTCAAATTGAGCTCCTCACATACCTCTTGATTGTTACTTGTGAGTTCCCCATCTTCTCTCCTCAGCCTTATCACCTGGTCCTTGACTGTTGTCTTCCTTCTGATGTGACTGTACATCAGTTTCGGGTTGGACTTAACTTTCGATGCTATGTCGTTTTCGTACTGTTTCTGGGCCTCCCTCCGTACTTGTGCATACTCGTTTCTAGCTCTTCTACTAATCTCTTTGTTTACTTGGGTTCTTTGCCTTCTGTACCTTTTCCATTCTCTGACACTCTGAGTCTTTGCCTCCCTGCACCTTTGGGTAAACCAGGGGCTCTTACTGCCCTTCCCGCTTAGTCTTTTTCCTCTGGGTATAAACCGTTCCTCTGCCTCCTTGCACTTTGCCCCTACGTATTCCATCATTTCATTTATTGTCTGTCCTTCCATTTCCCTTTCCCACTGAACCTCCTGCAGGAAATTCCTCATGCCCGTGTAGTTTCCTCTTTTAAAGTCTGGTTTGTCTCTTTCGGTACCGTTTTCCCTCTCCACCTGTAGCTCTACAATGTACTCAAAGCTCAGCACCATATGGTCACTGGCTCCCAGGGGGCTCTCGTGTGTTATGTCTTCAATATCTGAGCTGTTCAGGGTGAATACAAGGTCCAGTCTTGCTGGTTCGTCTTCTCCTCTCACTCTGGTTGTGTCCCTGACATGTTGGTGCATCAGGTTTTCCAGTACCACGTCCATCATCTTGGCTCTCCAAGTTTCTGGACCCCCACGTGGTTCTTGGTTCTCCCAGTCGATCTCCCTGTGGTTGAAATCGCCCATGACCAGTAGCTTCGCTCTTCTCACGTGCGCTTTTCTTGCCACCTCCGCCAGAGTGTCCACCATCGCTCTGTTGTTCTCATCATATTCCTCACCTGGCCTCCTGCAGTTCTGTAGTGGGTTATACATCACTGCAATAACTATCTTGTGCTCCCCAGACTGGATGGTACCTACTATGAAGTCCCTTTCTCTACACACCTCCATTCCTTCCATTTCCTCGAATCTCCAACGGTTCCTTACAAGCAGTGCGACCCATCCTCCTCCCCTGCTCCTAATATCTTTCCTTAGGATCTGATATCCCTGTGAGAAGATTGCATCTGTTACTGCCCATATTCCTCACTGCTTGCCTTGCACTTGTCGATATTCTCCTTCGGTGGCACCCTTCTGGGTACTGTACCTCTTCGTTTCTTTTCTGTTGGACTCACTGTATGCAATCACCGTATTCCTCACTGCTTGCCTTGCACTTGTCTCCCTTACTTGGGTATCTCCAGTAGATATGCTCCCCACTGCGTTATAGTTCACTACGATATATTCTCCACTTCCTGCTGTGTGGCAACCGTGTGTGTATGTGTGTACTCACCTAGGTGTACTCATCTAGTTGTGGTTGCAGGGGTCGAGTCACAGCTCCTGGCCCCGCCTCTTCAACTGGCCATTACCCGGTCACTCTTCCTGCTCCATGAGCTTTATCATACCTCTTCTTAAAGCTATGTATAGATCCTACCTCCACTACATCACTACCCAGGCTATTCCACTTCCTGACAACTCTGTGACTGAAGAAATACAGTGGTACCCCGACTTACGATGGTCCCCAAACACACCCTTTTATGTAAGTTTATTTTTTTAAATGTTTTTGTAAGTGTAATTTTGGGGGTCTAAAAGGACTAGTCTATTTTACATCATTTCTTATGGAGATAAATTCGTTTGGTAATGGCACTTGAACAGCATTCTGGAATGAAAAAATATCGTAAGTCGGGGTACCACTGTACTTCCTAATATCCCTGTGGTTCATCTGAGTCTTCAACTTCCAACTGTGACCCCTTGTTGCTGTGTCCCATCTCTGGAACATCCTGTCTCTGTCCACCTTGTCGATTCCTCTCAGTATTTTATGTCATTATCATATACCCCCTACCTCTCCTGTCTTCCAGTGTCATCAAGTCGATTTCCCTTAACCTCTCCTCGTAGGACATACCCCTTAGCTCCTGGACTAGTCTTGTTGCAAACATTTGCACTTTCTCTAGTTTCCTTACATGCTTGGCTAGGTGAGAGTTCCAAACTGGAGCTGCATATTCCAATATGGGCCTAACATACACAGTGTACAGGGTCCTGAATGACTCCTTATTTAGATGTCGGAATGCTGTTCTTAGGTTTGCCAGGCGCCCATATGCTGCAGCAGTTATTTGGTTGATGTGCACCTCAGGAAATGTGCCCAGTGTTATACTCACCCCAAGATCCTTTTCCTTGAGTGAAGTTTGGAGGCTCTGGCCCCCTAGACCGTACTCCGTCTGTGGTCTTCTTTGCCCTTCCCCAATCTTCATGACTTTGCACTTGGTAAGGTTGAACTCCAGGAGCCAGTTGCTGGACCAGGCCTGCAGCCTGTCCAGATCCCTCTGTAGTTCTGCCTGGTCCTCGTCCGATTGAATTCTTCTCATCAACTTCACATAATCTGCAAACAGGGACACTTTGGAGTCTATTCCTTCCGTCATGTCGTTCACAAATACCAGAAACAGCACCGGTCCTAGGACTGATCCCTGTGGCACCATGCTCATTACAGGCGCCCACTCTGACACCTTGCCACGTACCATGACTTGCTGTTGTCTTCCTGACAGGTATTCCCTGATCCATTCTAGTACCTTCCCTGTTATCCCTGCCTGGTCCTCCAGCTTCTGCACTAATCTCGTGTGGAAATGTGTCAAACACCTTCTTACAGCCCAAGAAAATGCAATCTACCCACCCATCTCTCTCTTGTCTTACTGCTGTCACCCTGTCATAGAACTCCAGTAGGTTTGTGACACAGGATTTCCAGTCCCTGAAACTGTGCTCTGTGTGTGCTCACCTAGTTGTGGTTTGCAGGGGTCGAGTCACAGCTCCAGGCCCAGCCTCTTCACTGGCCGCTACTCGGTCACTCTACCCGCTCCATGAGCTTTATCATACCTCTCCTTAAAGCTATGTATGGATCCTGCCTCCACTACATCACTTCCCAAACTATTTCACTTCCTGACAACTCTGTGACTGAAGAAATACTTCCTAACATCCCTGTGGTTCATCTGAGTCTTTAACTTCCAACTGTGACCCCTTGTTGCTGTGTCCCACCTCTGGAACATTCTGTCTGTCCATCTTATCGATTCCTCTCAGTATTTTATATGTTGTTATCAGATCCCCTCTATCTCTCCCCTCTTCCAGTGTCATCAGGTCGATTTCCCTTAACCTCTCCTCATAGGACATACCTCTTAGCTCCGGGACTAGTCTTGTTGCAAACCTTTGCACTTTCTCTAGTTTCCTTACATGCTTGGCTAGGTGAGGGTTCCAAATTGGCACTGCATACTCCAGTATGGGCCTAACGTACACAGTGTACAGGGTCCTGAATGACTCCTTATTAAGATGTCAGAATGCTGTTCTTAGGTTTGCCAGGCGCCTGTATGCTGCAGCAGTTATTTGGTTGATGTGCGCCTCAGGAGATGTGCCCAGTGTTATACTCACCCCAAGATCCTTTTCCTTGAGTGAGGTTTGTAGGCTCTGGGCCCCTAGTCTGTACTCCATCTGTAGTCTGCTTTGCCCTTCCCCAATCTTCATGATTTTGCACTTGGTGGGGTTGAACTCCAGAAGCCAGTTGCTGGACCAGGCCTGCAGCCTGTCCAGATCCCCCTGTAGTTCTGCCTGGTCCTCTTTTTTTTTTTTCAACAAGTCAGCCATCTCCCACCGAGGTAGGGTGACCCAAAAAGAAAGAAAATCCCCAAAAAGAAAATACTTTCATCATCATTCAACACTTTCACCACACTCATACATAATCACTGAGAATAGTCCCTCCCAGCTGTCACTATCCAAGACCCCTTCTTTAAAGTGCAGGCATTGTACTTCCCATTTCCAGGACTCAAGTCACACTAAATCAATTAACTGGTTTCACTGAATCCCTTCACAAAATGTTACCCTGCTCACACTCCAACAGATCGTCAGGTCCCAAAAACCATTCATCTCCATTCACTCCTATCTAACACGCTCACACATGCTTGCTGGAAGTCCAAGCCCCTCGCCCACAAAACCTCCTTTACCCCCTCCCTCCAACCTTTTCTAGGACGACCCCTACCCCGCCTTCCTTACCCTACAGATTTATACGCTCTCCAAGTCATTCTACTTTGATCCATTCTCTCTAAATGACCAAACCACCTCAACAACCCCAGTTCAGCCCTCTGACAAATATTCTTAGTAACTCCACACCTTCTTCTAATTTCCACATTCCGAATTTTCTGCATAATATTTACACCACACATTGCCCTTAGACAGGACATCTCCACTGCCTCCAGCCTCCTCCTCGCTGCAGCATTTGCAACCCATGCTTCACACCCATATAAGAGTGTTGGTACCACTATACTTTCGTACATTCCCTTCTTTGCCTCCATGGATAACATTTTTTGTCTCCACAGATACCTCAATGCACCACTCACCTTTTTTCCTTCATCAATTTTATGGTTAACCTCATCCTTCATAAACCCATCCGCTCCCAAATATCTGAAAACATTTACTTCTTCCATAATCCCTCTCTCCAATGTGATATCCAATTTTTCTTTATTTAAATCGTTTGATACCCTCATCACCTTACTCTTATCTATGTTCACTTTCAACTTTCTACCTTTACACACCCTCCCAAACTCGTCCACTAACCTTTGCAACTTTTCTTTAGAATCTCCCATAAGCACAGTATCATCAGCAAAAAGTAACTGTGTCAACTCCCATTTTGCATTTAATTCCCCATAATTTAATCACACCCCTCTCCCCAACACCCTAGCATTTACTTCTTTTATGACCCCATCTATAAATATATTAAACAACAATGGTGACATTACACATCCCTGTCTAAGACCTACTTTTATCGGGAAGGAATCTTCATCTTTCCTACACACCCTAACCTGAGCCTCACTATCCTCATAAAAACTCTTTACAGCCTTCAGTAACTTACTACCTATTCCATACACTTACAACATTTGCCACATTGCTCCCCTATCCACTCTATCATATGCCTTTTCTAAATCCATAAATGTAATGAAAACTTCTCTACCTTTATCTAAATACTGTTCACATATATGATTCACTATAAACACTTGATCTACACATCCCCTACCCACTCTAAAGCCTCCTTGCTCATCTGCAATCATACTATCTGTCTAACCTCTAATTCTTTCAATAATAACCCTAGCATACACTTTACCTGGTATACTCAGTAAACTTATTCCCCTATAATTCTTACAATCTCTTTTATCCCCCTTCCCTTTATATAAAGGAACTATACATGCTCTCTGCCAATCCCTAGGTACCTTCCCCTCTTTCATACATTTATTAAACAAAAATACCAACCACTCCAACACTATATCATCCCCTGCTTTTAACATTTCTGTCATGATCCCGTCAGTTCCAGCTGCTTTACCCCCTTTCATTCTACGTAATGCCTCATGCACCTCCCCCACACTCACATCCTGCTCTTCTTCACTCCTAAACGATGTTGTACCTCCCTGGCCAGTACATGAAATTACTGCCTCCCTTTTTTATCGACATTTAAAAGTTCCTCAAAATATTCCCGCCATCTAACCATTACTTCCAGCTCCCCATCTACTATCTCCCCTACTCTGTTTTTAACGGACAAATCCATTCGTTCCCTAGGCTTTCTTACCTTGTTTATCTCACTCCAAAAATTTTTCTTGTTTTCAGCAAAATTTCTTGACAGAGCCTCTCCCATTCTTTCATCTGCTCTTGTTTTGCACTCTCTCACCACTCTCTTCACCTTTCTTTTACTCTCCATATACTCTGCTCTTCTATTAACACTTCTGTTTTGTAAAAACCTCTCATAAGCTACCTTTTTCTCTTTTATCACACCCTTTACTTCTTCATTCCACCACTCACTCCTCTTTCCTCCTGCACCCACCCTCCTATAGCCACAAACTTCTGCCCCACATTCTAATAACGCATTTTTAAAACTATCCCAACTTTCTTCAACCCCCCCACTACTCATACTTGCACTAGCCCACCTTTTTGCCAATAGTTGCTTATATCTCACCCTAACTTCCTCCTCCCTTAGTTTATACACTTTTACCTCTCTCTTACTTGCTGTTGCCATTTTCTTTTTTGTCCCATCTACCTTTTATTATATTAATATTATTATTATTATTAATATTATTATTATTATTATATATTATTATTATATTATAATTATAACAAATGTTTCTTTTTGAAATAATAATAATGCCAAAAGAGGTAGCAGTGTTGTTACTGTTGATTTTATAAATAAATAATAAGGGTGTCTCGTAGCTTGATCACTAGCACACTCGACTCACACTCTGAGGTCCAAAGATCGAATCTTCTCCGGTATGGCTCAAAGACATTAGGGATGTGTTTCCATAAGACCTGCTGTCCCTGTCCCTCTTCATCCATCAGTTTAAAATGGGTACCTGGGTGTTAGTCGACTAGTGAGTCGCATCCTGGGACAAAACTGACCTAATTTGCACGAAATGCTCAGCATAACAAGGGGCTTTCTATACAGTAGTACATACGTATGTTATAGATGTCAGCTAGGCCTGTATACCATGTACATGTACTTGTAGTAAATAAAGATATTATATTATTATTATATTATTAAACACGACAAAAAATTACAAGAAACTGTAAATAAATTTTTGATGACCCATATGACCTGTATATTTCATTTTGTCCTTACTTCGTCACTATCACTCTGATATATTCCTTACCTATTTGTTATAGAATAACCTGGACATGCTTTAACAGTTTCCTGTCCCTCACCTGAAATGACAATTCTAAGTCAGTACAGTTAGGAAGTGCATCTACCTATCAATTAGTGCTATGAGCATCTGTCTACCACTACTCCTCAATGACCCATATGGGTTTAGTGTTTCACATGCTATTGAAATCTAATGAAACCTGCCTTCTAAAGTTATTACCTGGAAACTAGTATAGATTACAACTCACAGCATGGGTTGGTTTCAACCCAATGGAAGGCAAGTCCTAAGACTTAAGGGCCAGTATGTTAATCACTGGTCATGGACCCCCACTATGACCAGTGGTTAGCACAATGGCCTGCAAATTTTAGGACACACCTCCCATAGGTTCGATCCCCACTTATTCTGTGATTTGTTTGCAGTCATGTTATTATGATTTTGTAGGTCATATTAGCAGACAGTACAATAAAATTACTCATGCCAACGCTAAGAGGTATCACAACAGAAAATTAACATATTTATTTATAGTTTACAGATAAACTTAAACTACTTACTTAAGATTTGTAAAAGTTGTTCTGCTGAGAGAGGTTCATGTTGCACAAGGTATGGTTCTGGATCCTTCCAAAGTTTTCTCTTTTTTCCCATTTCTGTTAATAAAACAACCAAATTATTTTACTTACTGTACCATATATCATTCTTTTACCTGTAATGTACATGTGTTTTTTAGGCTACAATAAGGTTACAACACAAATTTTGCAAAACCCTTAGACAAGTGTGTGATCATGATATTCATTGACGACAAATTTCAGTTACTTTGGTAAGCAAGTTTATTTAGGTACAGTTACAAATAAGTACAATTACACAAGGTTTACGTAATTACAATTATCTTACGCATGTTCAAATTACTTAGGATAACCCAAAAAAATCAAAGTGACCTATTTCCATTGGGAACCTTGTTATTTATGCTGGTATGGAAATAGAAACTGGAATGAAGTATAATACAAATTCAACACTCGGTTCAGCAAGATTATTGTGAGGAGGGTACTGTAATATCATAAAAAACATACCAGTATTTAAGGAAGTAAAGAATCATTGAGTTTGTTGCTGTGCAATACTATTTTATACAAACAGAACAGGATAAGTTTTATAAATTGGATAGGATAAGATATTTATTTAGATTAACTACAAAGACTTTTATATATTAAACATTTATACAATGGAAGTAATAAACACAATTCTTATAGGCACACACTGATGGTAAATTAAAATAAAGTAAATTTTATTTCTTTGCAAGTATACATAGATATTGATAGTTACAATCATAAAACTGAAGTGCAAGGAGAGCCACTGGCATGCCATGGCATTAGGGGCAGCTTAATCTAATGACTTATAGACTATGTACATAATACTAGAGAAACTGATTGAGTTTATTCTAGTTATATATTTTATTTCAAATTACAATATGATGATATCATACTGTTAAAATGACAATATGATGATATTAAATTGTAACAAGTGTTTAGGAGGATGGTAATATAAAATTGAGATTATCTTAAGGAAAATAACATTGAGCATTTTTTAAAGTAGTTTACAGTATGAGTATTTAGTTTAGGGTGAGTAGGTGATTTTTGAGAAGTCTTAAATTGATTTTCAGACAAGGTTAACTTAATATTTACTGGTAATGAATTCCAGATTCTGGGGCCCTTTATGTGCATAGAATTTTTACATTGGTTGGTATGGACTCGGGGTATGTTAAAAAGTGATCTGTGTCTTGTGTTGTGGTCGTGGGACCTATTAAAGTTGTTGAGGAGACTGGATCTCCATATTAGACAATATTTTATATTGATTGTGTCTTGTGATTAAACCTTATAAATTTCTACAAAAGTCCTGGGGCATATACTATATATATGTTTTTACCTTAGAATAATGACACATTATATATATTCAACTTATGCTACCCAAGTTTCAGTATCAAAATTTGTATTTCCAAATTATTCAGATAAAATATAAAGAATTGAAAAACTCATATTCCACTAGAACATCCACCGTCTTCATGGCTTTGTAAATAACTGATTACTACCGTTAATCTCTGCTAATTTATCACATGGACAAGTAATTACACATCAAGTTATAGGTTATAACATATAACATTGATCACGAGAAAAATAATTTGGTCTCCGGCCACTTTAGAAGACGTTAATTGTAAACTTTTAACGCCGCTATATCTTTATCGGTTTATTAAATAACAATGATATAAATAATTGATAAAATATATAGTTAATGGTTTTAAATCATATCAGGCATCAATCTTACCTGTGTTGTAGCAATAAAACAGAATTAGAAAAAAAAAGACAATACTTTGTTGCTTGGAAAAATAGAGCCACAGTCGATGAGATGTTTTTTCAGGATATGCATTCTCGCATTGGTAGACCCGACTTTTAAAGCATTTATTTATTTAAACAACTTGAGATTACAGTAACATACAAACATAAACTACGAAACTATATAATATAAATAATTAGCTTTTCAACTAATCAATATTTTGTTAGGTCTTGGTTTGTGAAGCAAAAACTATCATTCCTGAAAATCCGTGTGGACCAACACCGTGCAACTCTCCTTACTTTATATCGTAATTCATTCTTTCATTTGTATTATATATATATCGCATAAATACATATATAACTAAAATAACAATATAAAATATTGACTAATATGGAGATCCAGTCCACTTGAAAAATCGCTCAGTATTTTTTTTTTTTTTTTAAATATAAAAATGCTATTGTCATTTCTTGTGCAAATTTTTATTTTTGGGAGATAAACTAAAACTATACATTGATTGTGGGACGTGTAGCACGTCAGGACCTAGTAATGGTTAGTATTAACGTTCCAGGCCAAGCACTCAAGCACATAGAACGTAAACATAGACGAATCTAATGTAAACAAACAAACAGTCCCAAACCTGAGTCAGATAATATCTTTATTTACTACAAGTACATGTACACGGTATACAGGCCTAGTTGACATCAATGACATACTACTATATAGAAAGCCCCTTGTTATGCAGAACATTTCGGGCAAATTAGGTCAGTTTTGTCCCAGGATGCGACCCACACCAGTCGACTAACACCCAGGTACCCATTTTACTCATGGTGAACATAGACGATGTAAGGAAACATCCAATGTTTCCACTCCTCCGGGAATCGAACCCGGACCCTCGCCGTGTGAAGCGAGAGCTTTAGCCACCAGGCCACATGTATTTCTACAAAGTACATAATACAGCAGATACAGTCCTAGTTGATGTTTTAAAGGACCCCAATGGAAGTAAGTCACTTTGTCTGACTTTTTTGGGTTATCCTATGTTTTCTACACATATGCTGCTATGTATGATAATCTATGTAACTGTATTTGTGTATACCTGAATAAACTTAACAGAGTTGTGGATGAGTGGAACAAACTCCCAAGTAGCATTACTGAAGCTAAAACCTTGTGTAGTTTTAAAAATAGGTTAGATAAATACATGAGTGGATGTGGGTAGGTATACCTGAAACTTACTTATTGACATGATTTTAAAGAAAGCCCCTGCTTGATAAATGAGACACTTGTATAACACTTGTGGTTATTTCTATAGAACTGAAGAAGCCTTTCATGGCAAAATGTTGCCTCATTAAAATATCCTAATACCGCATGTGTCTTATTTTATATTTGTTGGTATTTTATACCTTAGATTGGTTTGTAGTGTTCTCAGCTCACACTCCGAGGGTGCAGGTTCAATCTCGGCACTGGTAAAACATTGGGTCTGTTTCGTCACACCTGCTGCCTCTGTTAAGGATTAAGGAGTTTATTTCCTTGCATAGTTTACAATGTGTAATTACAACATTGATTTGCTAAGTTCAAAGAAAGCCACTATCATGCTGAGGCATTTCAGGCAGATTAAACCTAATGCTTTACAGACTACTTAATAAGAACATAAGAAAGAAGGAACACTGCAGCAGGCCTACTGGCCCATGCGAGGCAGGTCCAAGTCTCCCACCGGCTTAAGCCAATGCCCCGACCCAGCCAGGTCAGGTTACATTCACTTAAGGAAGGAGCATGGCATCTGACCTAGTAGCACAAGCTAGTCAGGACCAACTCACACCCACCCGCACCCACTCATATATTTATCTAGCCTATTTTTAAAACTACACAACGTTTTAGCCTCTATAACTGTAATCGGGAGTTTGTTCCACTCATCCACAACTCTATTACCAAACCAATGCTTTCCTATATCCTTCCTGAATCTGAATTTATCCAACTTAAAGCCATTGCTGCGTGTCCTGTCAATACTAGATATTTTTAGCACGCTATTTACATCCCCTTTATTTATTCCTGTTTTCCATTTATACACCTCAATCATATCCCCCCTAATTCTACGCCTTTCTAGAGAGTGCAGATTCAGGGCCCTCAGTCTATCCTCATAGGCAAGATTTCTGATACATGGGATCAACTTAGTCATCCTCCTTTGTACGTTTTCCAGAGCATTTATATCCATTCTGTAATAGGGTGACCAAAACTGTGCAGCATAATCTAGATGAGGCCTAACCAAGGATATATAGAGTTGAAGAACAACCTGAGGACTCCTATTATTTATGCTTCTTGATATGAAGCCAAGGATTCTGTTCGCTTTATTGCGAACACTTATGCACTGCTGTCTTGGTTTTAGATTACTGCTAACAAGAACTCCTAAATCCTTTTCGCAATCAGTAGTATTAAGATCTACATTATTTAGTTTATATGTGGCATGGTTATTGTCCTGTCCAATATTTTGAACTTTGCATTTATCTATATTAAACTGCATCTGCCACTTCTCCGACCACTGCATCAGTCTATTCAAATCTTCCTGGAGTGCTCTAATGTCCTCATTTGAATGAATTGGACGGCCTATTTTGGTGTCATCGGCAAACTTGCTTATGTCGCTATTTATTCCCTCATCTATGTCGTTTATGTAGATTGTGAACAACAAGGGGCCCAATACCGACCCCTGTGGAACACCGCTCGTGACGCTTCCCCACTCTGATTTCTCTCCATTTATGCAAACTCTCTGCTGCCTATTTGTCAACCATGCCTCTATCCAGGAAAAAATTTCTCCTCCTATTCCGTGTGGTTTAATTTTCCTCAATAGTCTCTGATGTGGGACTCTATCAAAAGCCTTACTGAAGTCCATATACACAATATCATATTCATTACCATGATCTACCTCCTCAAACACCTTAGTGAAAAAAGTTATTAAATTTGTAAGGCAGGAACGCCCTTTTGTAAAACCGTGCTGGGATTCGTTGATTAATTTATGTTTTTCAAGATGGCTGCGAATTGCCTCGGCAATTATTGATTCCATAAATTTTCCCACTATGGAGGTTAGGCTTATTGGTCTATAGTTCGAAGCTAAGGATCTGTCACCTGCTTTGAAAATAGGTATTACATTTGCCATTTTCCACTTATCTGGTACCATGCCAGTTTGCAGTGATATGTTGAAAAGATTAGCCAACAGTTTGCTAAGCTCCTCTTCACATTCCTTTAGCACCCTTGCATACAGTTCATCAGGGCCTGGGGATTTGTTAGGTTTCAATTTATCTATTTGTCTAAGGACCATGTCACTTGTGACCCTAATCGTGCATAGTTTACTATCATCCTGTTCTACATAATTAATTATTTCTGGAATATCGCTAGTATCTTCCTGTGTAAAAACTGAGAGGAAGTAAGTGTTAAACATTCTACACATTTCCTTATCACTGTCGGTGAGCTGACCTGAGTAACTTTTGAGTGGGCCTATCTTGTCCCTAATCTTACTTCTGTATACCTGAAAAAATCCTTTTGGGTTAGTCTTCGATTCTCTCGCAACTTTAACCTCATAGTCTCTTTTTGCTTTTCTTATTCCCTTTTTTATTTCTCTCTTTAACTGAATATATTGATTACCTAATTGCTCCTTTTTTGACCAATGAGATGTTTTAATCTATTGTTCATCCATTTAGGATCATTTTTGTTTGATCTGATTTCCCTATTAGGAACATAAGCTGTCTGAGCAGTTAGAACTATTCTCTGGAAAACGTCATATTGCCAATCACCACCTGACTGACCCACTGTCATGTCATTCCAGTTCAGCCTACCCAGGTAATTTTTCAGTCCTATGAAATCATCCAGGCGGAAGTCAGGGACAGAGACTTGATTTCCATTAGTAGGGTAATTCCATGATATATTAAAACTGAGTGATTTGTGATCACTTTCCCCAAGCTCATCATTAACCTCAAGATTATTAACTAGCGATTCCCTGCTGGCAAGAACCAAGTCTAGCAGGTTATTTCCTCTAGTTGGTTCTGTCACCAACTGTTTCAAAAAACAATCCTGAATCGTATCAAGAAAGTCACTTGACTCTAAATTTCCTGTCAAATTGCTCCAGTCAATTTGTCTAAAGTTGAAATCTCCCATTAGCACAACATTTTCATGTGTAGATGCCTTACGAATTTCATCCCATAGAAGTTTACTGCACTCCCTATCAAGATTTGGGGGCCTGTAAATCACACCCAAGATAAGTTTTACACGGCCCTCAAGAAGCTGTACCCAAACAGATTCAGTGGCTGACGCTTCTAATTTTATATCTTGTCTAACACAACAATTTAAATTGTCTCTGACGTACATCACTACTCCACCACCCTTCCTGTTGACCCTATCAGTGTGGAATAATAGACATATATATCATAGTTGGTTCGAATTGAACATTTATATATCAACCGAGGTAGTAGTGGTTTTGCAGTACAGTAATTAAATTAACAAGTACAGTGGACCCCCGCAAATAGGCCGGTCTGATTATTGGCCTGCTCGAAAATCGATCGCTTTTTTTCGGCCCAATTTTTACCCGATTATCGGCTGTTTCCCCAATTATCGGTCCGCGTCCCAGACTTGTCCGCCTGCCCCGCGCTTGCGCACCTCGCCGTGCAGGCGTCGTGAGCCAGTCTAGCTTTGTTTACACTTGAGTGAACAATACCCAGCGCGTTCATTCAAGCATTTCACAATAAATTTATTGTGTTTATTGCTTGTTTATTGATTATCACTGTGAAATAAGTCACCATGGGTCCAAAGAAGCTTCCTAATGGCACCCCTGTGGCTAAGAAAGTGAGGAACACCATCAAAGTGAAGAAGGAGATAGTTAAAAAATATGAGAGTGGCGTACGTGTGGGGGAGCTTGCCAGGATGTACGGAAAAAACAAATCTACTATCACCTCTATCCTGGCAAAGAGAAAAGAACTCAAGGAAGCTGATGTTGCAAAAGGTGTTAACATGTTTGCCAAAAACAGATCAAAAGCAGTGGATGAGGTTGAGAAGTTGTTGGCGGTGTGGATTAATGAAAAACAGATAGCGGGCGATAGTGTTTCTATGGCGATAATTTGTGAAAAGGCAAGCAGTTGCACGCAGATCTTGTCAAGACAATGCCTGAAACCAGTGTTGATGCGAGTGATTTTAAAGCCAGCAAAGGCTGGTTTGACAGATTTAGGAAAGGTAGTGGCATACACAGTGTTGTGAGGCATGGTGAGGCAGCCAGTTCAGACAAACGTGCTGCTGAAAAGTTTGTGCAGGAATTCAAGGGGTACATAGAGGCTGAACAATTCAAACCCCAACAAGTGTTTAATTGTGATGAAACAGGCCTCTTTTGGAAGAAAATGCCAAAGAGGACCTACATTACTTAGGAGGAAAAGGCACTGCCAGGACACACACCTATGAAAGACAGGCTAACTCTTATGCTTTGTGCCAATGCCAGTGGTGATTGTAAAGTGAAGCCTTTACTGGTGTATCACTCAGAAAATCCCAGAGCCTTCAAGAAACACAATGTTAACAAGAATAAGTTGTGTGTGTATTGGAAGGCTAACACCAAGGCATGGGTCACTAAGGACATTTTCGTGGAATGGTTCACTGGAGTGTTTGGCCGTAGTGTGAAGAAATACCTCCTGGAAAAGAAATTGCCACTCAAGTGCCTCCTGCTACTGGACAATGCTCCTGCTCATCCTCACAACTTGAAAGACTATTTGTCTGATGAGTTCAGTTTCATCACAGTGAAGTTCATGCCTCCTAACACCACTCCTCTCATCCAGCCTATGGACCAGCAGGTCTTTTCTAACTTCAAAAAACTCTACACAAAAGCAGTGTTTGAAAAGTGCTTTCAAGTGACCTCGGACACTGAGTTGACCCTAAGAGAGTTCTGGAAAGATCACTTCAATATCGTCCATTGCTTAGACCTTATAGGTAAGGCTTGGCAGGGAGTGTCTTCCAGGACTTTGAACTCTGCTTGGAGACAACTGTGGCTGGATTGTGTTGAAAAGAGGGATTTTGAAGGATTTGAGGCTGACCCTGACCCTGACCCTGACGACCCTGTGCCTGTTGTGGAAGATATTGTGGAATTGGGCAAGTCCCTGGGGTTGGAGGTGAGTGGTGAGGATGTGGAAGAGTTGGTGGAGGACCACAGGGTAGACCTAACCACTGAAGAGCTGAAAGAGCTTCATCAGGAACAGCATCAGACGACATTTAAGGAAATTGATTCAGAGGAGGAGGATGGATAGGGTGAGGTAGTAACTTCTTCAGAGATTAAGGAAATGTGTTCTATGTGGACTAATTTGCAGACATTTGTTGAAAAACACCACCCTGAGCAAGCTGAAATAAGCCATCTCTGCAACCAGTTCAGTGACAGAGCCATGTTGCACTTCAGGAAAATGTTAGAGGCGCCAGAAACAGAGCACTCTTGACAGCTATTTTTCGAGGCAGGGGTCCAGTGACTCTCAAGCTGCTCCTAGTGGCATTAAAAGAATAAGAAGGGAAGTAACCCCAGATAAGGACTTGTTACCTGAAGTCCTTTTGGAGGGGGATACCCCTTCCAAACACTAACCCCTTCCCCTGTCCTCCCTATCTACCAGATGCCAGCAACTCTCTTCAATAAAGGTAAGTAAATGTTATTTATTATTATGTTATTTATTATTTATGTATTTATTATTAAATTTGTGTTAATAATGTTGTTTTGTGTATGTAAAACTATAGTTAATCTTCACAAAATTAATTTTTTGTGAATGTTTTTGGGTATCTGGAACGGATTAATAGTATTTACATTATTTCTTATGGGAAATAATGGTTCAGAAATCGGCCAGTAAGTGGGTACCAGGGTGTTAGTCAACTGTTGTGGGTTGCATCCTGGGTGTCATCATTACAAGACTGCCCAAACTGCTCTGAATAACCAGGAGCTTGTGAATAAATGGTTTAGAAAACCAACAAGTTGATAAATGAAACACTTGTGCAACATTTGGGTATCTTTATACAGTGGACCCTCACTATTCAAACACTCCAAAACTCACCCTCATTCCAGAATGCTGTTCAAGTGCTGTTACCAAACGAATTTATTCCCATAAGGAATTATGTAAATTAGATGAGTCCATTTCAGACCCCCAAAAATACACTTATAAAAGCACTTAAAATAAACTTACATAAAAGGGTGAGTTTTGGAGAGTTCGAATAGCGAGGGTCCACTGTACTTGAAATGTTTCACCAGCCAGTGTCTTCTCCAGTCCAATGTAGATAAACGTGGGAGATGAGAAGTTTGAAGTAACCAGTCCCTCAGCCTGACTTTTTTGGATTATCCTATGTTCTCTACACATACTGCTATGTATGATAATACATAGCAGTATGTGTGTATTTGTGTATACCTGAATAAACTTACCTATTAGCCTGGATTCAACATGTTCAGTCCATCACTTAAGATCAATTAAGACCAATAAAGTCAATGTGTCATCGGGGACTATCTGTCTTATTTCCACTGGTGTCCTTGAACTTTCTTCCCTAGGATGCAACCCACAACTGTTGGCTAATACCCAGGTACCTACTTAATGCTAGTTTCCTCAGTTTGTGAGCTGAGAATGCTACTAAACAAGCCAGTATTATACCAAAATTATGCATTATTTTCTAATTTTATGATACAAGATAGTTTATTTTTTTATTAACACATCGGCCGATTCCCACCAAGGCAGGATGGCTCGAAAAAGAAAAACTTTCATCATCATTCACTCCATCACTGTCTTGCCCGAGGGGTGCTTTACACTACAGTTATAAAACTGCAACATTAACACCCCTCCTTCAGAGTGCAGACACTGTACTTTCCATCTCCAGGACTCAAGTCCGGCCTGCCGGTTTCCCTGAATCCCTTCATAAATGTTACTTTGCTCACACTCCAACAGCATGTCAAGTATTAAAAACCATTTGTCTCCATTCACTTCTATCAAATACGCTCACACATGCTTGCTGGAAGTCCAAGCCCCTCGCACACAAAACCTCCTTTACCCCCTCCCTCCAGCCTTTCCTAGGCCGACCCCTACCCCGCCTTCCCTCCACTACAGATTTATACACTCTCGAAGTCATTCTGTCCCGTTCCATTCTCTCTACATGTCCGAACCACCTCAACAACCCCTCCTCAGCTCTCTGGATAATAGTTTTGGTAATCCCGCACCTCCTCCTAATTTCCAAACTCCGAATTCTCTGCATTATATTCACACCACACATTGACCTCAGACATGACATCTCCACTGCCTACAGCCTTCTCCTCGTTGCAACATTCATCACCCATGCTTCACACCCATATAAGAGTGTTGGTATAACTATACTCTCTACTTCCATGGACAAAGTTCTTTGTCTCCACAGACTCCGAAGTGCTCCACTCACCCTTTTACCCTCATCAATTCTATGATTCACCTCATCCTTCATAGACCCATCTGCTGACATGTCAACTCCCAAATATCTGAATACATTCACCTCCTCCATACTCTCTCCCTCCAATCTGATATCCAATCTTTCGTCACCTAATCTTTTTGTTATCCTCATCACCTTACTCTTTCCTATATTCACCTTCAATTTTCTTCTTTTACACACCCTACCAAATTCATCCACCAACCTCTGCAACTTCTCTTCAGAATCTCCCAAAAGCACAGTGTCATCAACTGTGACAACTCCCACTTTGTATTTGATTCTTTATCTTTTACCCCCACACCTCTTGCCAAGACCCTCGCATTCACTTCTCTTATAACCCCATCTATAAATATATTGAACAACCACGGCGACATCACACATCCTTGTCTAAGGCCCACTTTTACTGGGAAATAGTCCCTCTCCCTCCTACACACTCTAACCTGAGCCTCACTATCCTCATAAAAACTCTTCACTGCTTTCAGTAACCTACCTCCTATTCCGTACACCTGCAACATCTGCCACATTGCTCCCCTATCCACCCAATCATATGCCTTTTCCAAATCCATAAATGCCACAAAAACCTCTTTACCCTTATCCAAATACTGTTCACCTATATGTTTCACTGTAAACACTTGGTCTACACACCCCCTACCTTTCCTAAAGCCCCCTTGTTCATCTGCTATCCTACTTTCTGTCTTACTCTTAATTCTTTCAATAATAACTCTACCATACACTTTACCAGGTACACTCAACAGACTTATTCACCTATAATTTTTGCACTCTCTTTTGTCCCCTTTGCCTTTATACAAAGGAACAATACACGCTCTCTGCCAATCCCTAGGTACCTTACCCTCTTCCATACATTTATTAAATAATAGCACCAACCACTCCAAAACTATATCCCCACCTGCTTTTAACATTTCTATCTTTATCCCATCAATCCCAGCTGCCTTACCCCCTTTCATTCTACCCACACTCACAACTGGCTCTTCCACACTCCTACAAGATGTTATTCCTCCTTGCCCTATATACGAAATCACAGCTTCCCTGTCTTCATCAACATTTAACAACTCCTCAAAATATTCCCTCCATCTTCCTGATACCTCTAACTCTCCATTTAATAACTCTCCTCTCCTATTTTTAACTGTCAAATCCATTTGTTCCCTAGGCTTCCTCAACTTATTAATCTCACTCCAAAACTTTTTCTTATTTTCAACAAAATTTGTTGATAACATCTCACCCACTCTCTCATTTGCTCTTTTTTTACATTGCTTCACCACTCTCTTAACCTCTCTTTTTATCTCCATATTCTCTTCCCTCCTTGCATCACTTCTACTTTGTAAAAATCTCTCATATGCTAACTTTTTCTCCCTTACTACTCTCTTTGCATCATCATTCCACCAATCGCTCTTCTTCCCTCCCGCACCCACTCGCCTGTAACCACAAACTTCTGCTGAACACTCTAACACTACATTTTTAAATCTACCCCATACATCCTCGACCCCATTGCCTACACTCTCACTAGCCCATCTATCCTCCAATAGTTGTTTATATCTTACCCTAACTGCCTCCTCTTTTAGTTTATAAACCTTCACCTCTCTCTTACTTACTGCTTCTATTTTCCTTGTATCCCATCTACCTTTTACTCCCACTGTAGCTATAACTAAAAAGTGATCTGATATATCTGTGGCCCCTCTATAAACATGTACATCTTGAAGTCTACTCAACAGTCTTTTATCTACCAATACGTAGTCCAACAAACTACTGTCATTACGCCCTACATCATATCTTGTATACTTATTTATCCTCTTCTTAAAATATGTATTACAGTGGACCCCGAGTCTCGTAAAACTTCACTCCTGAAGTCTGCTCAAGTGCCATTACGACGAATTTACTCCCTTAAGGAAAAATGTCACGTAGTTTAGTCTATTTCAGACCCCAAAAATACTTTTCCACAAGCACTTACAATATTATACTTACATAAATGTACGATTTCCGGGGTTTACGAAACTCGGGGGTCCACTGTACCTATAACTAAACCCCTTTCTATACAAAGTTCAATCAAAGGGCTCCCATTATCATTTACACCTGGCACCCCAAACTTACCTACCACACCCTCTCTACATGTTTCTCCTACTTTAGCATTTAGGTCCCCTACCACAATTACTCTCTCACTTGGTTCAAAAGTTCCTATACATTCGCTTAACATCTCCCAAAATCTCGCTCTCTCCTCCACACTTCTCTTCTTCTCTCTATTATGACCCACTTTTTGCATCCGACCCTTATTTTAATCCACATAATCCTTGAATTTACACATTTATATTCCCTCTTCTCCTTCCATAACTGATCCTTCAACATTATTGCTACCTTCCTTAGCTCTAACTCTCTCAGATACTCCTGACTTAATCCCATTTATTTCTCCCCACTGAAACTCGCCTACCCCTTCAGCTTTGTTTCGCTTAGGGCCAGGACATCCAACTTCTTTTCATTCATAACATCAGCAATCATCTCTTTCTTATCATCCGCACTACATCCACGCACATTCAAACAACCCAGTTTTATAAAGTTTCTCTTCTTCTCTTTTTAGTAAATGTGTACAGGAGAAGGGGTTACTAGCCCATTGCTCCCGGCATTTTAGTCGCCTCATACGACACGCATGGCTTACGGAGGAAAGATTCTTTTCCACTTCCCCATGGACAATAGAGAAAATAAAAAGAACAAGAGCTATTAAGAAAAAGAAGAAAACCTAGATGTGTATATGCATGTGCATGCCTGTGTAGTGTGACCTAAAGTGTAAGTAGAAGTATCTAGATACTATACCTGTTATCCAGCGTGTTTATGAGACAGAAAAAGACAACAGCAATCCTACCAACATGTAAAACAGTTTCAGGTTTCTGTTTCACAGTCACCTGGCAGGACAGTAGTACCTCCCTGGGTGGTTGCTGTCTACCTCACCTCTCTTACTCATTGGAGTTTTTCAATCTTTTACCAGTAAGCTCCTCATAATAAGTAGTGCAGCATGGAAATTTTTCATATGCCATAGAAGTCATTAACAAGAATCCTTTATTTTATTTTCAGGTACATCTTTATCTCATGGCAAATAGCCTGAAGAAACAAGTTTTGAATTTGTATAGACGAATCCTTCATGTTGGTCGATCTTGGGAAGCTCAAAATCCATCTGAAACAAAAGTAGAGAAAGATTATATTATTAGTGAAGCACAAGAATTGTTTAGAGCAAATAAATACATTTCCTGCTTAAGAAGTATTGAGCAACATATTACAGAAGGAGAAGCCAGACTTGAAATTGGTTAGTTAATATACTGTATAACTGATGTTCTTTTATTTAAGCATTACAATATAAGCTAATTTATTTACTTTGTCTGCTTTCTTGTTAAAGGCACTGTAGAATAATCAGAATTAAACTTTTAACATAAATTACATGCTAATATTTTCCCATATCAGTAGTTTTCTATTTTGTTACAGTATGTTGATTTTTCTTCCATATGAAATTGTCCTGGTGGCTAACGCTCTCGCTTCACACATGGGGGCCGGGTGGAAACATTTCAATATGTGTTAACTTACACCTGTTGTCATGTTCACCTAGCAGTAAATAGGTACCTGGGTATTAGTCGACTGGTGTGAGTCGCATCCTAGGGGACAAGATCAAGGACCCCAATGGAAATAAGACAGACAGTCCTCGATGACGCACTGACTTTCTTGGGTTATCCTGGGTGGCTAACCCTCCGGGATTAAAAATATGAAGAAATCTTATCTTATCTTAATGAATTTAGTGCACTTACCCTTTCATCCCACTTGCACCTTATGTTTATGGAATCAAAGCATAATGGAAGTAATGATTTAATAATAGTTTGAGATATTAAATTTTTAAAAATTCAGGAACATATAGTTTATAACTTGGAAATAAAAGTTTAATGGCAATTTAAGGAGTTACATTAAAATTATTTCAAGAAAATCCATTAAGCACACTGAAAATCTTGAAGTTTTTGTCTGAATTCATAAAGTAAATTAAAGTTTTTTAATTCATCTAGCAAGTAATTTCATATATCTGGCTCTTTTATTTGCATTAAGTTTCTGTAGAAGTTCAGGCAAACACAAGAAATATCAAAGAGGTGTGTGTTAAAGAGTGATGCCTGTATGTTCTGTTACATTTTTTTTTTAGAAAGTGTCATAAGTCAGCATCAATGTAATGTTTTGAAGATGTGTAGTCAACAGTTGTATGTATGGCATTAATATTTAGTAGGTTTAGGGATGTGAATAAAGGCATAGTATGTTGCTGTGATGATTAATTCAAGGTTAATAGCTGAAGTAGAACCTAGGTACTAATTCCATAGGTGAGGGATGGATAAATGGGAGAGAAGTTGACTGTTAGTAGAGTTGTATAGATTGGGAACACGAGTGAATTTCAGAGAGTAGCCTCCAGTTTCTTATACCCTTATTTCTTCTTATTTTTTTTAACACTGACAGATTCCTACTGAGGTAGCGTGGCCCAAAAAGAACACTCACAATCACTCACTATCACTGCCTTGCCAGAGGCATGCTGACATTACTGCTCAGATGCCCCTCCAAACCACATCCCAACCCTCCTTCGGAGTGCAGGAACTATACTTCCTAACTCTCTCAGTAGCACTGTTAATGAGGAGCTCATAAAGGGGGCTCTGGTGGCCTGGTGGCTAATGCTCGCTCACATGGCGAGGGCCTGGGTTCGATTCCCAGCCAGGGTAGAAACAGTGGGCGTGTTTCTTTACACCTGTTGTTTATGTTCCCCATCAGTAAAATGGGTACCTGGGTGTTAGTCGACTGGTCTGGGTCACATCCTGGGACACTGACCTAATTTTCCCGAAATGCACAGCATAACAAGGGGCTTTCTGTGTAGTAGTATGTCATTGACGTCAGCTAGGCTTGTATACCATGTGCATGTACTTGTAGTAAATAAAGATACAGTGGATCCTCGGTTATCGGCCGTAATCCGTTCCAGAAGCTTGGCCTAAGACCGAACTGGCCTATAACCGAAACAATATTTCCCATAAGAATTAATATAATTACAATTAATCCGTTCCAGACAAAAATATCAACAAAAAAATCATTTTTTTTAACAATTAAATAAGTATTACATACCTTTATTGAAGACTAATGCTGGCATCTGGAAGATAGGGAGGAGTTAGTGTTTGGAAGGGGAATCCCCCTCGATAAAGACTTGTAACAAGTCCTTATCTGGGGTTACTGCTCTTCTTTTTCTTTTAATGCCACTAGGACCAGCTTGAGAGTCACTGGACCCCTGTCTAGAAAAATAACTGTCCAGAGTGCTCTGTTTCTGGCTCCTCTTTAAGATTTCCCTGAAGTGGGACAAGGTTTTGTCACTAAACATGTTGCAGATATGGCTTGTTTCAGCTTGGTAAGGATGGTATTTTTCAACAAAACTTTGCACATCATTCCACTTTGTACAAATGTCCTTAATCAATGAAGAAGGCACCTTCTTCACTCCCTCTTCCTCCTCCTTTTCTGAAGCAAGTTCCTCAACTCTGGTCTGATGCTGTTGCAGAATAACCTCTTCCAGCTATTCAGTGGTTAGCTCTTCCCTGTGGTCCTGTACCAACTCTTCCACATCCTCGCCACTCACCTCCAACCCCAGGGACTTGCCCAGTGCCACAATACCTTCCACAACAGGCACAGGGTCATCAGGGTCAGCCTCAAACCCTTCAAAATTCCTCTGTTGGACACAACCTGGCCACAATTTTTTCCAAGCAGAGTTCAAAGTCCTGGAAGTCACTCCCTCCAAAACCTTACCTATAAGGCCTATGCAGTTGTAGATATTGAAGTGATTCCTCCAGAACTCTCTTAGGCTCAACTCAGTGTCAGAGGTCACTTCAAAGCAATTTTGAAACACTGCTTTTGTGTAGAGTTTTTTTAAGTTAGAAATGACCTGCTGGTCCATGGGCTGGAGAAGAGGAGTGGTGTTAAGAGGCAAGAACTTCACTTTTATAAAACTGAAGTCCCTAAACACTTGGTCTTCCAAGTCTGGAGGATGTGCAGGAGCATTGTCCAGTACCATGAGGCACTTGAGTCCCAAATTCTGTTCCTGAAGGTATTTTTTCACACTTGCGCTAAACACATCATTAGCCCACTCTGAAAATTTGCCTTGTGACCCATGCGTTATGATTAGCTTTCACATCACACACAATTTATTCTTGTGGACATTGTGTTTCTTGAACACTCTGAAATTTCAGAGTGATACATGAGTAAAGGCTTCACTTTTAAATTCCCACTAGCAGTGCCTTTTCCTCCTGCGTGATGAAGGTTCTGTTTGGCATTTTCTTCCAAAACAGGCCTGTTTTGTCACAATTAAACACTTGTTGGGGTTCGAATTTTCAGCCTCTATGTACCCCTGTCTGATGACAGACAAACAAAACTGACCATATGGTGGTTTGTTTGTGGTCAACTTATACACATTATAAGCATTCAGCATGGAAATGTCCACAAGATGAAAAAGAGTTTTATGTACCACTTATAACTCTTGCGAACACAATCAGCAAACCCAATCTGCATGTCACATTTGTCCACTGAACGCATATTGAGTGTGAGTCCATCACAGCTGCAGGTTTTAGGATGGGTTTATTGGTCTCTCTATTCAGCCTGCCAGTGTCTGTCATTTCGTTTGGTGAACTGATGACAACAATGTGACATCTCGTTTGTCATGCCACTGAAATGCCATGATGTCATTGGCAGCAAACGCCTGCACCTCACCTCTACGAGTGCCTGCGTTGAACCTTTGGCATATGTTTACGATTTGCACGCACTGTGCCGCACACATCTGTCATGGTCACTGCAAAAAATCACTGAGTAAGGGGCTTGTGTACCAGTTATCAGTTATAATATATGCTCCTTACCAAGATATGGTTCCATCATTGTTCTAACCACATCACCAGAGATACCCAATAACTTCCTGGTATTTTGCAATGTATTACTTCCTGTGTACACAATAATGTCCAATACAAGACCACTGTAGCAATCACGAAGTACAAACAACTTTATACCAAAGCGTTTCTCTTGCTTGGTATATTCTGCTTGAACGACAGTCTACCTTTGAACAAAATCAAAGATTCATCAATAACAAGCTTCCTGAAGGGATAAAAATACATATTGAATTTCTATTTCAGATACATAAACACAGTTCTAATCTTATATAACCTGTCGTTTCTGTCAGGCCTAGTTTTGTCTGAGAAGTGTAGCATATGTAACAGTAGCATAAATCGATTCACTGGTATTATTTCACTAAAAGATGGGGTTGCAATGAGGCGTGTCTGTCGACCAGTATGATTTCACACTGTGCTTATACACATGTGGCATAAGCATTATTGTGGGAAACAAAAAATACATCTCAGCCACAGTTGTCTCCTTCCACTGGTGTTGACGTGATCCTGGTGAAAGAATCGTGTTTGCCATGGTGTAATCGAAGTATCTGTTGCTATCCCTGACAATAATTTCCATCAGGGGTTCATCAAAGAATAACTGGAAACATTCCAGTTCAGTGGCATTGTTCCCAAGTGTACATGATGGCCGTAGTCCACTTTGACTTTCATCAAAGTGATGGGGATTGGGAAAAATTGAGCTTCCTGCCAATCCCAGATGCGGTCTGCTGGTGGGTACTGGATATTGACAGGTGGTTGTGGAGATTGTTGTGGTGGGTGGGTGGGTGAGGCTGACTCAGCGGCTTGGAGCAGCATGTGCTGCTGCTGGTGCCTGATGGCTGGCACCGCCACCACCATCTGATGACGCATGTACATTTTTCATCCCCATTGTAACAATATCACCTTCATTTTCATATCACTTCCTGTTATATGCCCACGGATGTACTCTTGAGAACAGCATATGGCACGCTACCAGAGAGCATGTAGCTGCCGTATATGGACGCTTCACTGGAGAATATTCCCTTCACTCGCCACTGGAACTGTTTTGAAGAGCTTGAAGTTCATATTCATTTCACTATCATCACCATTGCTCACATCTGAGTCCTGGATATGAGTAAATAACAGTTTCCTCTTCGTTCTGGTACAACTGAACGTGAACAAGACGCCACAGAACCAGAGGTGGAAGGTTGTGGTTGTCTGGGTTTTCACTATTACCGGTATTATGTTCATTTTTTTTTCGGTCACAAATCACCAAAACCCTGGAATTCATCTTCACTGACACTTCCATCTGTGTTTGAACTGTCACGGGAACAAGAGAGTCCTACTCCGAGGAGTAAGGTGTTTCTATCGCAGGCATGGTGAACAAGGGGTACCAAAATGATGTTCCCACAATGCACCACTGGCTCCACGATTTTTTCCTACTGCACCCCTGACCGCGAAACCATTCTCTCACATGTAGGACTACCAGCTTTCCGCTCGATTTGAAGGCGCTAGAATTTATGCGTTCAAGCACGTGACCGACCCTGGCTGCAATGACGTACTAGTACGGGGACCGACCCTCAAAGGGTTAAAATTTGGGGTCGTGTCAGTCAAAGGGTTAATAACATAGAAACATGATATATACAGTGGAACCTGATTTTTAATGTTATCATCTTCACGTTATTTTCGATAACCGATATTTATAACGTAAGAAATTTGTTTGTGACTTACGATGTTTGCTTCGTTATCGACATTCGTACGGACCTGTCCGCTGGCGCCCAGCTGAGCGCGCACTCCAGGGAGCGTCAGTGCTATTGTTTACAAGCGAGCGACCACACCCACACCCACGCATTCATACCAGTATATTGTCATTATTCCACTGTTTTTAGTGCTTGCAACTGCTAAATAAGCTACTATGGGTCCAAGGAAAGACCCTTTAGTGCTAAGCCTGTGGCAAAGAGGAACAGAAATATATGTACGATAGAAGTGAAGAAGGAGATAATAAAAAAATATGAAAGTGGAGTGCGTATCAGTGAGCTGGCCAGGCTGTATGGTAAACCCTATTCTACCATCGCTACCATTGTGGATAAGAAATATTCAAGTAAAATCAAAGGAAGCTGTTGTTGCAAAAGGTGCATCTGTGATCACAAAACACAGACCACAAGTGCTGGAAAATGTGGAAAGGTTGTTGTTGGTGTGGATCAACGAGAAACAGTTAGCAGGAGATACTGTTTCGGAGGGAATAATATGTGAAAAGCAAGGCAGTTGCATGATGATCTCCTTAAGAAAATGCCTGCAACAAAAGTGAAGTGAGCGAATTTAAAGCCAGCAGAGGCTGGTTTTACAAATTTAAGAATCGAAGTGGCATACATAGTGTTGTGAGGCATGGCGGGGAGCCAGTTGTGACAAAGTGCGGCTGAAAAATATGTTCCTGAATTCCAGGAGTACCTAGAGGCTGAACAATTCCCCCCCCAACAAGTGTTTAATTGTGATGAAACAGGCCTGTTTTGAAGAAAATGCCCAACGGGACCTACATTACTCAGGGAGGAAAAGGCACAGCCAGGACATAAGCTATGAAAGACAGGCTAACTTTGATGCTGTGTGCCAATGCCAGTGGTGATTGCAAAGTGAAGCCTTTACTGGTGTATCTTTTGAAAATCCCGAGTGTTTGGCAGATGCGGTGTCAGCAAGTCTAACTTGTGTGTGATGTGAAATCTAACAAAGGCTTGGGTCACAAAGGACATTTTCTTAGATTGGTTCAATGAAGTGTTTGGCCCCAGTGTGAAGAAATATCTATTGGACAATAATTTGCCACTTAAGTGCCTCCTGATAATGGACAATGCTCCTTGTCATCCTCCAAACTTGAGTAGAAAATTGTGGAGGAGTTTAAATTCATCAAAGTGAAGTTCTTGCCCCCTAATACCACTCCTCTCCTCCAGCCCATGGACCAGCAGGTCATTTCAACTTTAAAACTCTATACCAAAGCAATGTTTCAAAAGTGCTTTGATGTACCACAGACATGAACATAACCCTAAGAGAATTTTGGAAAAACATTTCCATATGCTGCATTGTGTACACCTTATAGGTAAGGCTTGGGAGGGAGTGACTACCAGGACTTTGAACTCTGCCTGGAGAAAATTGGCCAGACTTGTGTCCTAGAGAGGGATTTTGAAGGTTTGGGGGCTGAGCCTCAGAACCCTGAGCCTGAGCCTGAGCCTGTTTTGGAAGAAATTGTGGAATTGGGCAAGTCTTTTGGGGTTAGAGGTGAGTGGTGAGGATGTGGAACAGTTGGTGGAGGAGCACAAGGAAGAGCTAACCACTGAAGATCTGCAAGAGCTTCAACAGCAACTGGAACAAGAGAGCAAAAGGTCAGCACAATGGTTCAGAGGAGGAGGGGGGGGGAACAAAAATTGGGAAAAATGTGCCTTTTTCAGGGTTAAGGACATTTTTTTGGGAATTTTGGAGCAAGGGCAAGCATTTTTTGGATGAATTTTACCCTAACCATGCTGGTTTTCGGGTTTGGTGGGACTTACAATGACACAGTGGTGTGTCATTTTAGGGATGTGTTAAAGAATCGCCAGACACAGAGCCCTGGACAAAAGGGTTAGAAAGAGGTCTAGTGACTCTCAAGCTGGTCCTAGTGGATTCAAAGAAAAAGGGAAGTAACCCCAGAAAAACCACCCCCTGCAGTGTTAATGGAAGGGGATTCCCCCTTTCCCAAAAACTAGCATACTACTCCCCCTCTCCCCTCCTCCCCGGCCCCCCACACATCAACTCTTCAATAAATGTGGGGGACATGTTATTGTACAATATTTGCATGTATTTATGTATTCTTTTTTCAATTTGATTTTTTAATGTCCAAAAGTTCTAAAAATATTTTATTTTAATACTTTTGGAAGTCTTTGGGGCGGTTAAATTTTTTTCCATTATTTCTTATGGGGAAAATTGATTGTTTAACGATTGTTTCGTTTAAAAAATGCCCCTCTGACGGATTAATATCGTAAGTCGGTACCACTGAACTTAGAATTAATAAAAAATCTCATTTATGTGACTAGTTAGGGGGGCGCAGCAGCTGCCATTCCTTTTGTTTTGACTACATATCTTCCCATTATTATAAGAGAAAATGGAAATATATAATATTGTAAGAAATATTGTATAAAAACATAAAGAGAATGTAAAGAAATAAAGTGGTTATTGTATGTATACTATAGACACACTTACCTTGGAGGAGATGCTGGCAGAGGTTTAGGGTGGTGGAAGATAGCACACGGCAGCGTATGTTGTCAGGGCCCTAAAAAACCCCCAAACAACATTGGGGGGAAGTTCCATGTTGTTCTTTTTCTCGTTTACCGCAACTTACTTGCTACATCTTAATGCTACACTTTTTTTGGGCGGCACTATAGCCTTTATCGACTTCTGCTGTTTTTTAGTATCATACATATCGTAGAATCACTGAATTCTATCGTGTTTCTCACCTTTTAGCTGGCCTCCGAACATTCTTTGGCCCCATGGTGGCTTATTTAGCAGTTCAAGCAAAACATATTTATTACAATTGAAAAAAAGCCACTGAACGAATGACAGAGGCAGCCCAAGTCACGCCGTGTGAGCGGTGGGGGCCCAAAGGGTGGCAGACCCGTCTGATACGGAAAATTTTCCCTTTAGTGGAGGTCGAACCCTGAGTAAAAATTCCCCAGTGGTCAAAAAATCCAATTGACAGACAAAATTTGGGAGTTCCACTGTACATAACTGTATTACTTTTTATTGCAATTATGAGTTTGAAGTTATTTTAATAAGCAATGTTAAATAATTATCATATTATAAAATATTTCATAATAGGTAGTAATTTTTCCTGGCATAATATATATTTTTTTTCAGCATTCACGGCTCCATATCCAAGACCAGAAAAATATCCCCCAAACCGATAACAAGATCTGGGGTACCGGCAACATAAGACGACAGAAAAAGTTTCCAGACCACTTTTATAAAAAAGTCTATTGATGTAAAATTTAAAATTTTAAACATTATGCGTTTTAAAAATTTTTTGTATAGGTAATCATTGTTTAAAGACATAAGTGTGTTTTAAAAAAGTCTGTCATATATCGCTGTCAGGTTAAAATTTGTTTTTCCATAGACCCTCATATACCGTACCAAAATTTAAAAAAAATATTTGCCTGAAGTGTTTATGCACCTTGTCAATTTATACTAAATATATTGAAAAATACATATATATTAATGACATAAACAAATCTAAAAAAAAAGATAAGAACAAATGAAAACAAAAAACAAATGGATCACTCATCAAAAATTTTTTTTTTTGGCTGGTGATTTGAGAGAGAGATTTGCAAGTATCTGCCTTCTCATTGACATTTTCCCTATGAAAGAGCTCTTGCACTAGGTACTGTTTATGGTCAAAGGGATGATAAGGAAGATTATTTGGAAATATGATTGCATAAATGTAAGTATTGCTCTCAGGGAAAATCAAGATTGGTCATGGATTTAAAAATTTTATAGCAACATACTGGACTCCATAACCTTTTTTTTTAAAGAGTATTTTCTATGAAAACTTAGTACAGTGGTACCGGTTACAAAAATTTTTTGTTAGAATGCCTTTTCAAGTGCCCAATAAAGAATTTATCCACATAAGGAATAATGTAAATAGACTAGCCTTTACACCCCCAAAAATATACTACAAAAACATTAAAAAAAAAAAACTTACATAAAAAGGGGGATTTTGGGACCATCGTAACCCGAGGTACCACTGTAATTAGCACCATCAGGAAATATACAGTACAGAAATATGACCTTTTGGGAATTCTAGCAAGAGAACTAAACACAGTGGATTATTTTGGAAATATGTATGCTTAATGGATTTATTAAACTCAATTAGCGTATCTATTTGGGTTTCTTATGATTTAAATAATGTATTAATCAATAATTAGGAAAATTTTCCAACGTAGTTTTTTTCAATAGAACATGTACAAAATAAAAACTAACCATATGAATGTTTTTAAATTATTATCTTCATTATACTACAGCAGCATTCAAAGACATTTTTTTAAAATGCCACCCTCTTCTACCAGGGAAGGTGACCCAAAAAAAAAAAATAGAAATGTAAATTTGTCTATCCACATCAAGGCTTTCCCGTTTTTGTGCACCCAGTCAGTACATGGGCTGCCACCAGACTGGAAGGAAGAAGTTAATAACACTGGATTTTCAGAACCAAGTGTGTTGTTTTTTGTGAAATTTTCCTCTGATCTCGTGTACTCTATACTGAAGGAGCATACAGTAATTCAGAATCAACTCAAATGTTGTCTGGTGGGAAAGGGTTCACACTTCATTTATAATTCCCCCCCCCCCCACACACAAATTTAAAAGTAACTAATCTTACATAGGCAGGCACATACACGATAAGTAGTCCCTTGTTTTCGCATCTCCAAACCCCGAACATTTATGTAAATGTATTGAGTGCTGTTGCAAAATGTATTTTTGGGGTCTGAAATAGACCAACCCGGCATTTTTTAAGGAAGTATGTCGTAATGGCACTTGGCAGCATTCTGGAATACAGGAAAGAGGACCACTGTATATGCAAGTACAGTGAAAACCCCGGTTTTTTATGATTACCCCGTTCGAAAAGTCTGACGATAAACCAAATCATACGAAAACGGAACAATATTTCCCCTAAAATAATGTAACCCAATTATTCCCCCGACACCCAAAGATATTAACAAAATTACATTTATAGAGAATAACTGTAGTTTTACATACAAAACCGAGGTTCCACTGTACGATATACAAATACACAAGCAAGTAAATTTACACGTGAGGACATTGACCCCAGCCCCTCAAGAGGGTAGACATAATTATTCTTGAGGCCTGGTTTTCAGACTGGGCCAGGGGCGTTGACCCCAAAACCCTATCCAGGTAAACTCTGCATCAGAATGTCATTAAGAGAGGATAACTGTTAAAAATGTAGGAAAAAAAGTGACAAATTATTTTTCTTTTTGTCTTTATACATTTATCATAAAAAGTAGACATACGTGGACCCCACACACCTAAAAACTCGAACAATTATGTAAGTGTATTTAAGTGCTTTTTTTGGGTTTTTTTGGGGGTCTGAAATGGACTAACCTACTTTCTTATTCAAAGGGACAAATTTATTCAGTAATGGCACTTGAGCCTCGGGAAACATATGACCGAAACCCGGGGTCCACTGTTTACATTTTATTTTAAGGAAGTTTTTGGGTTATGTTTATAGCACACTACTTAATATCTAATAACCCCATACTCATCCTGTGGGCAGCTGTCATATTACAGACACACATAATAGGTCCAGGGACTGGCCTAAAAAGTCAAACATACAAAAAGATAGACTAAATTTTTCTAGTTTTATATTTTTAATCATTTAATTTTTTAAATTTTTACAAATTCAATAAAAAATTATATAAAATTTGAATAGGTGTCACATTATCAAATAAATCAGTCTGGAAAGAGAAGGGTGGATAGATAATTTATTACTATATTGCAAGAAAATCTTTATCTGGGGGTGTCAGAGTATCGGTATTGTTCTGGCTAATTTGATGGTATTGGTATCACCCCCAAAATTAAAAGTACTAGTGCAGCTGTATGACCCCCGTTAGCGTTTATTGATTATAATAATAATAATTGAGTACTACTATCAATGGGTATGACCATTTGGTGGTTATGCATTAACCCTTGGTGTCGACAGGCCTTCTCGGAAACATTTTCCCTGGGGTGAAAATTTTTTGGAAAAAAAAAAAAAATTTTTTTCTTATGAAATGATAGAGAATCTTTTTCCGATCTAAGCCCCCAAAAATTATGAAATTTGGAAAAAAATGGAATTATGTTTTGCGGTACTATGACACTGACGCATGGCAATTTCACCCACCAGCCCATTTTCGACAAATTCCAATGTTTCAGTCCCCTAAACTTATAGCTATTTCGCTAAAACCCCCATTTCTTTTTCGATTGAGTACAAAAACCGCCTATTTACAAATTTCATCTACCCAAAATGGGGTCAGAAAATGGCAATTTTCCAATTTCACGCAAATTCAAACGATGCCAATTTTCAAAATGGGGGCCAGAGTAAACAAGGCAGACATTTCTGGCACTAAAATAACATGTTCTCTGTTCATTAGCCACGCTCCCGGCCCCTGTTTTTTCTTTTGCTTTCCATTTTGAATTTTTTTTCTCACACAAAAGTGAAGATTTTCTGTTATTATAAACTGCATCATTGAAAAAAAGGTATAAAAAATATCAGGCACTTTGCATGTATAAGACCGCCCGTTGATGTGTATTGGACGCATGGTGTGATTTGTTTACCCTTTAACATCGTAAAAATTGAACATTTTCGCTACTTTGAGCTAAATTCAAGGTACTTGTCATTGTCTCCCCAAACAAAATCATCTCTATTTCTTAATATATGTTCCATTCTATCAAATGATACCAAAAAAACGAGTACATCAATAAATACCATACGAAAATCGACTGCAAAGTCACTGTTTTTTAAACAAAACGGTCAGCTTTTTTTTTCATTATGCAGTGTGTGCTGCAGGTTTTTTTTTTCTGCCCCACTGACCCCCCAGACCCATTGTTTCATTGTAGCCTACCCGGCGTTTTCTGCATAAATTGGGCCACTAGAATTTGGCGACTATACGGCACCAACCCCCGCTCGTAAAATGACTAGTACGGCACCGACCAAAGGGGTTTAAAATCAACAGGTATTGCCTTTTTATGGTATCAGATCGCCCGAAATTGATATACGTACGTGTTGGTATTAGTATCAGAAAAATTTGATATTGTCCCATCACTACATTCAACATAGTCCAAAAAAGAACATGTTACAAAAATTTGGGAAAAGCATGCTGAGGGAATGAGCAGTGTGTATGCAGCCAATAAAAAAAATCTAAAATAAATTGAAATTTTAAAAAAAATAACCAACAGAACCAACCAGAGTTAAAAAAAGATAAAAAAAATTTCATTTTAAGTACAATACTGAATCTGGATATTTTAAAAAAACTGCCAAAAAAGGGAAAATAGTGTTATTAAGGTCTTATTGAGATATAAAATGCATAGTTAAAAACGGGGGAAAACGATTTGATACAGTCTCAAAATAAAAATGTACACAGCTGTAAAAGATTGATATATTCTTGAGTAAGTAAAAGGCCAAACTCTTTCTCAACATTTTTTGATCCCGTTCTAAACTGATGTTTAGAACTGGGATCATCAAACTAAAAGAAATGAGTATTGGTGTTTTCAAAATCACATAATTGGAAGTAGGAAAAAGATGCATAATAACTTACTAATGTATATGATAGTATGGGTAGGAGATTTTGATCAGGTTTTAATTGAAGCATTTTGGAACAGACATATATGTATTTAAATAAACGAGGGAATTTTTTTTGCATTGATGGATTTAAAAAAGGCATATGATAGAGGGATGGGGGCAGTGTGGCAGATTTGAAGTGTTGGAATAGGCAGTGTTAAAACCTTAAAGATTTTTATGAGGATAGTGAGGCTCAGGTTAGGGTGTAGGAGAGGGGAGATTATCCCAAAAAAAGTAGGCTTAGAGGGGGGTTTAAACCCTTTGGTTTTTAACTTTTATAGAGGGGGTTCAAAAGAAGTAAATGCTGGGGTGTTGGTGAGAGGGCTGGGTTAAAAAAAAAATTTGTAACATGTCGGCCGTCCCACCGAGGCAGGGTGACCCAAAAAAAAAAAACCCAAAGAAAAACCACCATTTTTTAACACTCCCCATCACTAAAAAATTCACTGTCTTTGAAAGGGGCTCAAACAGCAGCGTCCCCCCTGCCAATACCCAAACCCCCCTTTTAAAGTACCTTCCCCCAGGACTAAGCCAACTAAATAATTAATTGGTTTCCCAACCCTTTCCCCAAAAAATGTTACCCTTGACACTGCAACAGCTCGTCAGGCCCAAAAAACCATTCGCCCATTCACTCCTATCAACCCCACTGATTCCTGGAAGCCCAAGCCTCTCACCCACAAAACCTCCTTTACCCACCCCCTCCAACCTTTTAAAGGACCCCCCCTACCCCGCCTTCCTTCCCTACAGTTTATACGCTCCAAGTCATTCTACTTTGATCCATTTTTCTAAATGACCAAACCACCTCAACCCCCTTTCAGCCCTTGACAAATACTTTTGAACTTCACCCTCCAATTTCCATAATATTTAACCACACATTGCCCTTAGACGGAATCTCCACTGCCCCAGCCGCCCCGCCCGCATTTACAACCCATGTTTACACCCATATTGAGTGTTGGACCACTATTTTTGCTTTTTCCCCCCATGGATAATTTTTTTTGTCTCCACAGAACCCGCACCACTCCCTTTTTTTTCCTTTTTAAAAATTCCTATGGTTAACCTCATCCTTCATAAACCCATCCGCTGAAAAATCAACTCCCAAATATCTAAAACATTTACTACTTCTTCCATAATCCCTCTCCAATGTGATATCCATTTTTCTTTATTTAAATCGTTTGATACCCTCATCACCTTACTCTTATCTTGTTCACTTTCAACTTTCTCCCTTTTACACCCCCTCCCAAATCTTCCACAATTTTTTGCAATTTTTTAAAAAAATTTCCCCCCCATAACCCGTTCACAGAAAACGAATGTGTCAACTCCCATTTTTCATTTAATTTTCAAATTTTTTCCCACCCCTCCCCAACACCCCCAGATTTTTCTTACAAATCTATAAATATTAAAAACCATGGTGACATTACACACCCTGTCTAAGACCTACCCCTTCCCCCCTTTTTACATTTAAAAACAAAAAACCAACCACCCCCAAACTATATCTCCCCCCTTTTTTAAATTTCTGTCATGATCCCGTCAGTTCCAGCGCTTTCCCCCCTTTATTCTATGTAATGCCTCACCCCTCCCCCACACTAACATCCTGCTCTTTTTCCCCCTAAATGATGTTGTACCCCCTGGCCAGGATGAAATTCCACCCCCCTTTTTTTTCGAATTTTAAAAATTCCCAAAATATTCCCGCCATCTACCCCTCCCCCCCCTCCCCATCTACTAACTCCGCCTTTTTTAATGACAAACCCTTGTCCTGGCTTTCTTAACTTGTTTATCTCCTCCCCAAAAATTTTTTTTTTTTTCAGCAAGATTTCTTGACAGAGCCCCCCCCTTTTTCATCTGATCTCCTTTTTTATTCTCTACCACTTTTTCCCCTTTTTTTACTCTATAAGCTACATTCTCTTTATCACACCCTTTTCTTTTAATTCCACCACTCCCCCCTTTTCCCCCTGCACCCACCCTCCATAGCCACAAACTTCTGCCCCAATTCAAACTGCTTTTTAAAAATACCCAACCCCTTAACCCCCCCCCTACTGATACACTTACACTAGCCCACCTTTCTGCCAATGGCTTATATCTCACCCAACTTCCTCCTTAGTTTATATACACCCCTTTTACTTGCTGTTTTCCCCTTTTTTTGTCCCATCTCCTTTTCTTAACATAGCAAACTAAATAATGATCCAATATATCCGTTGCCCCTCAAAAACATGTACATCCTGAACCCCACCATCAACCTTTTATCCCCAATACATATTTAACAAAAAAACTTTCATTATGTGGATATCAACCCATACTTATTTATCCCTTTTTTTAAAAAAATTTTTACTTATTCCCAAAACCCCTTTTACACATAGCTAATTAAAGGTTCCCCTTTACATTTTTATGAATGTTTAATTAGTAGTTTCAAAGTATACAGTATATTTTTTATATGTACCATATATCAAAAAAGCCACTTAAATGAATGGTTCAAATGACACCTCTTAAAAGTAGGGGGTCCAATTTTTGTGGTTAAAAAAAAAAAATAATAAGGGACTGTTGAAGGGTTTGGGCATGTGAAAGGTGGGAG